>JAYMSL010002744.1:0-13701 GCA_036897195.1 Plantago coronopus | reverse complement strand
AAAGACCCCTGCATAAAAACATGCTTCCAGCTAGATGATGCTCAGCTTTTTCATAATGGGGTTTCAACTTTTTCACAACCCCATAAAAACCACACCACTTCATTTCTTCCTTTCGCAGATTCATTTGAATCTTGCACGTATCTCAACCTAGCTTCTCAAATGTGTATCATCCCTCACCATGGTCCGTCTGCCCTCATGCTAATTCGAACTCCTGACTTCATGTTAAACGTGGATCTTTTATCAACCAACTATACTTCGTTGCTGAAATGTATATACCAATACGTGAAACTAGAATTCAACATTTCAAAGTATTCATGATGCAAAATGTTAAAAGTAATGAGTACATGGGTATTATAAAATTTGTAGAGACAAGAATATAATCTTCTTGCAATCTTGATAATTATACATTGACTAAAGCTTGCCAAAGTAATTAAGAACTTGCTCCAATGCTTATTATGCATTAGGGACCACTATTGATAATTGATTCACTCTTAATGAATTTCAATGAAAACATGGAAGTTGTTGTAGATTAACTCCTAGCTACAATTGAGGGCAACTATAGCTTAATTGATAATAGTGTACTATGTGATTCAGATTTTAGGCAAATCAAGTTGTTGGAAATAAAAGTCCAATTTCTCTATACCTTGTAAAACACACAAAAAAAAGAGTGAATTTTCCACTAAAATTGCCGTCCTATAAAATTTCATATATAACTTGACGTGTATATTATGAAATATATCACACTCGAAACAAGTCAAGTCTGCTAAATGTTTCGTAAATCATAAATATTGCAATAATTTAAGTTCATAGTCATGCAACTATTCCCACTTGTGGCACTCACTCAAATCCAATTTTTCATCTGTTTATGATTAGATATATTTTGTATTATGAAATAAAAATTCTATTTTTAATTAACATAGGTGTTGTTTTGTTTCATAATATAAGATGTGCTTATCAAGAGATGAGACAAGGGTGGCCAGAGTCCGTCTGAATTTTCAATCTCGGTTATCTTTTTAATTTCTTTTTTAAAATGAAGTATTGAAAATTTGAATACGTGAACCACCAATTATTCAACAGTAGTATTATCGTCTATCGTTATTTCTAACCTTCATTTTTGGCTCCTCCATGCATCTACCAACAATATACCCCCTCCTCATAACAAATACATCCGCTATCTCACGAAGAGCGGTACATTTTAACGAATACTCCCTCCGTCTCAAGTTGACAAAGTTTGACTGGAAAAGTCAAAATGTATCACTCTTCGTGAAACAGATGGAGTATTATATTTTATACCGTTCTCAATCATCAATTTTTTAATTCAGCTACAAATCACTTTTAATTTATATACAGTCGTGTGTCATTCATGGCATTATTAAAAAATGAACCTTCACAAATTAATATCAAATTTCTATTTCCAATAATCACAAACATCTCAATTATCAAGCCTTTATAAAAGTCAAAATATATTCATCTTGTCTACAAAACACTCTTATTAGTTATTCCCTAATGAACAATCCCTCTTCAAACTATTCCCACCAGCTCCAAAACAGACATTTCACCTCCCACATAAACAAAAAAACACACTGATTGACATTCTGCTCCATCTTCAAAATATGCGTGACCCTCTGCAACTACACCTCTGTTCTCTCCTGTCTGAATCTGCCCCCATTTAATCCTTAAACTATTCACCTCCCCCTCTCCAACCCCAAACCAACCAACATCCCCTCCACCTCAAAACTTCCCATTTTCCCAGATTCATTATTCTTCAAGCTAAAACGAACCCTCACCAAATCCCATTCCAAATCCAAACTCCCCTCCCCTGTTTCCTTCTTCTCCACTTCACATGCTACCAAACACAGACAATCCCATCTCACCATAAATGAACTCATGAAAATCAACAAAAAGGGGTGAAAAACAGTGTCTTGTTACTCTTGTATCCAAACATGAGGCTTTTCCACAAATCAAGAAACAGAGGTTCGTTTTTGAACAGATACTACTTGAAATGGATACTCTGGTTCTCAATCTCCTTCTACTTCTTCTCCTCCTTCTTCAACCCTTCAACCTCCATCTCCAAAACTCCCTTCTCCCAATCCAAACCTTCTCGTGCCCTCATCGAAAACTCATTACCCCAATTCCAAAATATTGACAATCTGCAAGGTATAAAAGTCTACGTTTACGATTTGCCATCGAAACACAACGAAGATTGGCTATCCAATCCGAGATGCAAATCCCATTTGTTCGCTTCAGAGGTTGCTATTCACAAGGCCTTGTTAAACAACTACGAGGTACTTAATTTTACGAAACGATTCATTTCATCTAAAAGTTCGAGCTTTGATATCGAATTCGAATTAATTCGATTATGTTACAGGTGAGAACGCTGGAGCCAGGGGAGGCGGATTTCTTCTTCGTTCCAGTATACGTCTCGTGCAATTTCAGCAAGATCAATGGATTCCCTGCAATTGGTCACGCCCGTTCGTTGATTTCGTCAGCTATTTCACACGTGTCTAATCAGCTTCCGTTCTGGAACAGGAGTTCTGGCTCCGACCATGTCTTTGTTGCCTCGCATGATTTCGGTTCATGCTTTCACACCCTGGTAAACAACCAAATACTCATCGTCTCGTGTAATCGAGTAATCGAATCGTATCGAAATCGAGATTTTAATCCATTTGATTGATTTTTGCAGGAGGATGTTGCAGTGGCTGATGGAGTGCCTGATTTTTTGAAGAAGTCGATAATATTGCAGACGTTCGGGGTGAAGCATAAGCATCCGTGTCAGGAGGTGGAGCATGTCGTGATTCCGCCGTATGTGTCGCCGGAATCTGTACGGACGACGCTTGAGAAGTCGCCTTTGACGGGCTACCGTGACATTTTCGCGTTTTTTAGGGGTAAAATGGAGATTCACCCTAAGAACGTCAGTGGTCGGTTTTATGGCAAGTAAGCGCTTTTGAGTTTTGTCCTTTCATTAACTAACTCAAACTTTATTTCTTAATTTGTTTTTGTCTTAGATTATTTTTAAATTTTAAAGTTTTAGATAATGTTGGAATCTTATTTAATTTAGGCTTATTTATGTACTTCGATAATGAAATGCTGACATATCTTTTTTCCACTAATTGAAATATTTTGTTATCTCAAAAAAAAAAAAAAAAGAGTGTGAAAATGACTAAAATGCCCCTACTTTTGATGTGTAGGCAAGTGAGGACTATGATATGGAGAAGATACGACAATGACCGGAGATTCTACCTCCGGCGGAACAGGTTCATCGGATACCAGTCCGAAATGGTACGTTCGACATTCTGCTTGTGTCCATTGGGGTGGGCCCCGTGGAGCCCGAGGCTAGTTGAATCCGTTGCATTAGGTTGCGTCCCGGTCATCATAGCCGATGGCATCCAGTTGCCATTCGAATCCACTATACCGTGGGCGAACATTTCCCTAACCGTGGCGGAGAATGATGTGTCGAGCCTCGGGGCGATTTTGGACCACGTTGCGAATACGAACTTGAGCTTGATACAAAAGAACATATGGGATGTGAACGTGAGAAAGGCGCTTTTGTTTCATGAGCCTATGTTGGACGGAGATGCCACGTGGCAAGTTTTTCTTGCCTTGTCCAAGAAGCTGGACAGGTCCCACAGGAAGTCAAGAGCTTACATTCGTTGACTTTGCTTACATGGCATGACACTATTGGGTGCTTGACTTGTCTGTCGAGATGTAAATGCTGACGTGGTGTAAATGTTTAGAGTAGGATATTGTTTTGTTGCCACGTGGACCCCATTGGGTGGTCTAATGGATAATGTTGGTTGCTAGGTATATATATCACGGGCAATCCCATTTTTTTGCATATATATCTACACCGAGGATAATACTAAGGAGGAAGAGGGTGTGGACGGGTTCGCTCCGCACTAGATATTGAATTTTTTATTTTTTTTTGAAACGGTAAAAATGACTCGAACTCCAACCTAATGGTTGGATAGACTGAGTTGCATTAAAGTATGTTGTAGTGTTGTTACGCGAGTCGAGCCTTAACGAAGATTTGGCCCTCTAAGGCTCAAGTTCGGTTTTATTTGATAAAGTAGATGAGCCGAACTCGAACCTAATTTTATGCTCGGTGATCTATCTAGTCGAGTTCGTAAAGAGCCGGACTCGACTTGATAAACTCAGTAATACTTTTCAGTATAATTAATAGAATAGGTTCATTAATACTTGATAAAACTAAAAAAAATCAGTAAGGCTCATTAGAGCTTGAGCTCCTTACTAGTTATTCGAGCACATTTTATACTGGACTCTGTCGATGAGTTAAGCTCGAGTTCAGCTTGGTTGACCTCGAGATACTCGGTTCGTTTAACAACACTGGTTATCCCACATCTTTTAATGCCCATAATTTAATGGGGTTTTGGAATGTATGGATCTTGGGTTTGGTTATTTGACTTGTGAGTTTTGACAAATCTGGGTCACGGGGATGGAATAATTGGTGTTGGTTTGTTTATACTTTATAGTGAAAAAGGGATGAAACTTGAAAGTGTTGGGGTAGTGTGAGGAAGAACAGGCTGGAAAATTGGCAGAGATATACATGGCAGATGGCTTTAAATCTGGGGAATGGAGAAAGGGGATCACGGGTTGCTGCACATTATAATGAATCAACACTAGTAAACATGATGCAGCCTTATGTTGCTTCGTTGCTCTCTCACTGCCCATTTTCATGCTTCTATCATTTAATATCACATGTTACTACTATTAATATCCAATAATTAAGAACCCAGGGGTGGTGCAGTGGTAAGGTGCAAGGTGTAATGGTTAATTGTCCCGGGTTCGATTCCCGGAGGTGGAGATTTATTTGGTGATATAAGGTTGGTATTGGTGTGGGTATAAGGTTGGTATTATGTTAGTGTAGGAGTAGGAGTAGGATTAGAATAGATTTACCTCTTCAAAAAAAAAAATCCAATAATTCATGTGACATACTTCTATCTTTGAACTAGTAGTACTACATTCATTTACTCATTCGCTATTTGTGAATACATCAAATCGAGAATACTCCTCCGTCCACCGAAAAATGTCCCATCTTGATTTTGACACAATATTTAAAGAGGTGTTTAATATATTGATATATAGTATAAGTGAAGTATGATTGTGAGATTTAAAATTAATAAAAAATTTCACTTGCTACAATTAAGAGGTGGGAGGGGAAACAATTGGTCTGCGACTAGGGTCGAAGAAACCCTTGTTGAACATAAGCATAAGTATTCAGCAACTGGTGTCAATGGAATTATCAATGTTGGGCAAGAGCAGTCAATTCTCTTGTTCCTCAAGGTTCAATTTAGGCCCAATGTTACAATGGTCGGCAAAGCCATTGTAATCTCATAACTGAATTGAACTTAATTAATGTGAAGTATAAATTTCAATTAATCAAATCTGATAGGAACGTAACTAAAATAAATTGAATGGACCTGAATTTAAAGTAATCTCATCAATCAGGCCCATTCAATTTGGTTTTGTTTGATTATCGAAAATATTTTGAACTAAACTAAAATTAAGTATAAATTCGAATTAAATAAATAAAAAACTGAAATGAAATTGGTAAAATTTAAGTTTAAAATAGCCTTGATTTTTTTGAATCCTTAACTGATAACTCAGAGGAGTGGTGCAGTAATAAGGTGCATGGTGTATTGGTGAGAGGTCCCGGGTTCGATTCCCGGAGGTGGAGATTTATTTGGTTTGGTGATATAAGGTGGTATTGATTTAGTGTAGGTTAGTGTAGGAGTAGGATAAATTTGCCTCTTCAAAAAAAAAAACAATTATATAAATAAACTCTAAATAAAAGCCTAATAATAGGAGTAGGATAAATTTGACTCTTAAAAAAAAAAAAAAGGTATATAAATAAACTCTAAATAAAAGCGCAATAATCCACCAAGTCCATTCTGAATCCTGCTTTAACTGAAAACGCCCACAGCTACAAGTCGCCAATCATGTGTGGCTAGAACAAAACTAGTTCCGGTCAACACACGTTCCAATTTACTACCATTAATAATAAAGTTTAAACAGATAACTAGTAATCAATACAAGCTCAAGTAGACTGTATAAACAATTACTGATAGGCTCAACGCCTGCATGAGTTGACCCATAGAAAATTCCATATGATCCACTCAACTAGACTATTCAACCAAGAATTCAACACGCTCAGTGCCTCACTTTGATCTTTACATCTTCACCAAAACACCACAATCTACTCATCTTCAATCCCTTCTACAACCATTCTCATTCCGAGAACAATCCACCATGTACACCACTTCACGAAGCTCCAAGGAGTACCAGAAGTTCACCGAGCTATCATCGCCAATGACTGCAACTCCAACCCCACCCCCTGCAGCTGCCGGGGTCCCCGTCAGCTCGTCGTACTACTCTTCGTCTTTCGAGTCGTCCATTCTTCGATCCGATCCTGTTCCCGCCAAGCCTAAGATACCCTGGTCCTCTGGCTTGTTTGGCTGCTTCTCCGATGTTCGAAACTGTAAGTTAATTGCTGCTAAGTGTTCAACTGCTCATTGTCATTGATCGATTAATTGATTTTGATTAATGTTGTCGTGGATTGGTTAATTGATTTTGATTGGATTTGTGAATACAGGTTGTGTGACTTGCTGGTGCCCCTGCATTACTTTTGGCCGGATTGCTGAGATTGTTGATAAGGGCTCCAGTTGTAAGTACTATCTCATCAACTGCTACTGCTAATTATTTGATAGCTCTGATCTGAATAATTGCAAGTCAATATTCCATTATTTATAACTGCTTTCTTGGAGTTATATGAGCCCTCTTGTTCAATCATTATGTAGTACTGTTAGCATTATAGTCAAGGATTGCAGATGGTATGTCCAAACTCGAAAATGTTAACATTATGGCTTCACAAGTATGTTCAATATTGAAAGTGATTGAATTTCATCTCAACTAAAAGCTCGAAGGATTGCAGATGGTGTATCGAAAATGTTAACACTACAGTTTCACAAGTATGACCAGTATTGGAAGTGATAGACTTTCATCGGTCTAAAGCTCGAACTTTTTAGAGAGGTGTGGAGTCTAGTTATTTATACTAATTCTCCAACAAAAAGGTTCGTCTTGAATAGGTTCCAGGGTGTGGATTCATATTCGAGTACTGTATGTAGTCAATTTTGGTAACCGGAGTGCCAAGATTAAAATGTCTGAGAGGCGAAGACGTAATGATTTGTTAACATGAATACATAACATACAGCATCTAATTTACCAGAACAAACAGATTTTCTCTTATCATGTACTAGCTAGTGACTATGTTTGGATTATGGTTTAGCTGTTCTTGTGATAGATGAATATGTTATGTACTCCAGATGCTATACAGTATACATACTCGTACGAGTACGACTGTACAGGTTTCTAAGAGCTTTAACCAATCTTAGCAACTGTGACTTAGGAAAATGGACTAGAATATCATCTATGCTACATTCTGTAAGCTGTAGGAATTGTTATGACCGAAACGAGTAGGGATTTCTTATGTATGAGATGATTATGTTGCGTAATAGGTTATAATGGATGAATTTGTGCTTTGATGCAGCATGTGGGCAGAGCGGAGCATTATACACGGTGATAACATGTGTGACAGGATGTCCTTGCTTCTACTCGTGTTTCTATCGCTCCAAGATAAGGCAGCAGTATGTGTTACACGAGTCACCATGTAACGATTGCTTGGTTCACTGCTTTTGTGAGCCCTGTGCCCTCTGTCAAGAGTATCGTGAGCTCAAACAACATGGATTCGACATGAAAATAGGATGGCATGGAAATGTTGAAAGACAGAACAGAGGAGTGATTATGGCTCCTGCGGTTCCAAGTGGAATGAGTAGAAAAGGTTGAGTTTGATACTGTATCGGGGAACATTGCAGCTAATTCTCCTATTGATAAATCGTAAATGTATACTTAATTTCGTATGTCTCAGATGTATGTATGTGTGTAAGGAATGGAACATTGTAATATTTTCTCAGTTTCTGTATTCAGTATGTAAAGTGTGCTGAGTATTTTTGGACTTGGTGTTTTCGCACCATCACAAACTAATAAAATGCGCGTTTTCATGAGGAACACATTTACACTTACGAAAGTCAATTGAGGTATATATTGAACTATCCTACTCCATAATCATATGCCACAGGCAGCCAAGAACATTGTAAAGTGTAAACAACCTCAGACACTGGATAGGAGTTGAGACTGTACCCAGTGAAGCTATGACATAACTTGAGACGGGGCGGTCTCACCAATTGCCCTTCGGTCTGATTTTCACATCCTCGAATCTTCTAAACATTGTGGGAGATGAACCTACCTTGAAATCTTCTATACTCGAACCTTGTTGTATCATAATTTGTTCTCAATTATATCACAATTGCCTAACATCTCCATTGAAGAGTGGCCTTATTTTCCGTTTAAAATACAAATTCAATTGCCTAACAAGACATAAATAGGTGCAAATAAGTAAAAGAATAGATATTGATTCAACTGCCTCATTAGAAAGTATCAAAGAAATCAAAAGTAAAAAAAAAAAATCAAAAAATTCCGACCTGCCGGATTCGAACCAGCGACCTAAGGATAACAGCTACATCTACAGTCCTCCGCTCTACCAACTGAGCTAAGGTCGGTTTTGTTTATCTTTTACTTATTTAGTTATATATATTATATATTATTTATCTGCCTTTTTCCTATATTTTCTTTTGAAAATTTGATAATCTTTCCATTGCATTTGCATTGCAAGCCTTATCAATGGTAAACTTAGCTATTATACAACTTAATTATGATAACCAATTTTTAAGTACCATACATTTTGCTAAACTATGAAATTGAGATTTTCGGATTTTAACATCATGCATAAACGAACTTAAGTTATCATTAAAAAAAATGTTTATCAACGAGACGTAGTGTAGTTTGTCAAAGTCTCCATTACAAGGAGTTCATTCGAACGAGTTCAACATTTTTGTTTTTTATTTTTTTATTTATACTTGTTCCATACCTATATTTATGTCTTGTCCTTGTATTGATTTTAATATGAAATCCTTCTCACGGGATATGAATGATGCACTACAATCATCAAGATTCTAGACAAACAATCTAGCTCTCCATGATTGCAAGATGATTAACATATCTCAATCATTAATCTTTACCACGAACAAACTTTACCTATTCACTCTAGACAAAGTAAAATTAGAAAGTGAACGTTTACACGTTACTCGTATAATACCAAAAGAATTTTTACATTCCTCTTTTCCCGAACAAGAATCAAGATATTATACACAAACATTTAAAGACACATCTTATACCATTATAACCAATTCATCCCCACAAAACATGTCCATCATATATATCACTTTTTAACAAATATTCCATACATTTATTCAACAACAAAAAAAAGAAAAATAAGAAAAAAGAAAAGAAAAAACCCCACAAAACAATCCATCAATAAATATACTTCATGCCTTGGACGCATTGCCTTCACCTGCTTTTGGGCCCATCTCAAGACACTCCATATCAACAATAATGCAGCATCCATATAATCGTATCGTATAATTAACCCAATTCCAAACACTCTTTTAAAAAAAATCAACACTCTGGCGTAAGCCTACGATCCCGTTGATTATCCTGACAGTAGTCGTAAAACTTATACCGGCTATGTACCCATGACATCGCCACCCTCTGCTGCTGGCTCAACCCGTACGACCCGGAAGGCGAGGCAGTAACCGGACGGCACGACGTCCTAGCCGACCCGGCCCTGCACCCACTGATCTTAAAGTTCTTGTACCTTCCAACAAAGGGTTGGTAGTTGTAGTCTGCTCTGTATTTACCACCCTCGGTGGCCCATGAAGAAGCGTCCCAGATGGACCCATGAGCCCACATGGGCCTTAACGGGAATGTTGCATCGCTTTTCCTCGGGTACCGTCTTATGGGCACATCATCCACAAAAAATCTGCACATTATTGAAAAATCCAAAGTTTTAGAACACGTATGATCGAACGAACGAATGAGTTTACGACAGACGAATCTGATTTGTTTTCGTTTTAGCATTAAAATGATGAAAGAACGAATGAGCGAAGGACGAATAGTTTGTTCACTACTTATGCATTAAATGCACTACAGACATAGTAGTTTTGTGCAGGTGCGGAGACAAGGATGGCGGGGAGTCTTCTCCAGGAAAAACAAACTTTTCTTTTACAAAAAATGATAAATTCTCAAATTCACGTATGTCTTATCGTTCAATTTTGTAGTTTTGATATTTTTTTTTAAAAAAAAATCATTTGTATCCCAGACTCCTACCTGGCACATTCCCAAGGTTTAACGTCAAATAATTTATTCACTACCAAGCCTTTAAACACACTACTAACGTAATAGCTTTATGCAGGTGCGGTTGCAGAGATGGCGAGATTCCTTCGCCAGGGAAAAAAACTTTTCTTTTACGAAAAATAACTTTTCAAATTCACATGTTTTCTCTAAAATTTTCGAAAAAACTTGATATTTTGCTCTGACTCATATTTCTAGGAAATTCCCTAGAGCGTCAAGAGATTGTCACTATCACACATTTTGTACATTTCGTACCTAGAGCATCCATGATATGATACACAAGATTACAAATAGTATTGTGACAAAATTCAAAAAGTGCAAAAAATAGTGCAAAGTGATAATTTCATGGAATTATTAGCACTATAAACAAACATATACGTGTCGGATGAACTAAAGTAATACCATACTTGTCTAATGGTCACTATCTATATTTTCTAGTGACGTTCATAAAGAGATTATTCCAAAATAATAACAATTGACATTTTGCCTACCTATAATTGAGACCAGATTCTTCAACTACTACACTATAGCTCAGACATTTGAACACTATACCTCGATATGTAAGGGCGGCCGGGTGGTAAAGTAGTAAACGAGAGGTCAGAAATTTGATTCTTAGCAGATGTATTATAGTTTTAAAGTGGTATACGAGTAGAAACATTGTAATTAGATTTGACGTTTTAAAAACCGTTACATTTAAACAAAATTCATCCCGCCCGACAAATTTGGGCACCTTTTTGATAAAATAGTTTCTGAAAATAGTAATGCTATTTCTTTATAAAAGAAGCTAATAATAGTGGAATGAAAGCAAAATCTTGAAAATGAGATAATAATTAATAAACAAAATAGTACAAATTAGCTTACTCACATGATCACATTGGGATTCTTGAAAATGAAATTGTTAGTAGTAAAATATTAATAATATGATTAAAATAGATTAAGTAAATTAAGCTAGATTACTCACATGATTTCATTGGGATTCCATAGAATGGCATAATTGTGAAAATCTTGTGTAGGGTCAAACCAAAGGTGAAATTTCATTTCTCTTCCAATAATGTTACTTCCATCTCCACTTCCTCGGATATATACATTTGTTTGTAACACATAGGGCTTGTCCCTTGTTGTTCCAAGAAATTCGATGTCGATTTCGTCGTGGAACCCCGGATGTACTTCGTAGTTCGTTAGCTGCCATCATTTCATTTCAAAATGTAAACTTATCGAACATAACAAAACATAACATGTACAAAAACCGAATGTTGTATACTTAGAGTAATAAATTAATGCCGCTAGTTGAATTCTTACGTAGAAAGACGTAATCACCCCTGCGGTGTAGCCCGGTTGGAGCTTAATGTCCGCCCCGAAGAATCCCGACAAGTAGGGATTATGCGACTTGAATCCGCTTCCTGTAAAAGTTCGAACTTATAAAGTTTGTAACCGTACGCACTAGCGAATACACCAAAATGTTGCTCGTTTTTCGACGAAATTGCAACCTTTAAGATAAGACATACCAGAAGTTCTATCAAGCCAAATAGTGAGTGCCCCTTGGTTGACACTCTGGTGTTGAGGACCCCAAATGTTAGTATAAGCTTGGTTGAACCCTATACTGCCAATTCTTGAGCTGGGGTAGTACCCTGGAGAAGGGGGACCCTGAGCATTGTTCTTGAAAAGCAATAGGGATATGATGAAGAAGAAGAGGGCAAGAACAGGGGAAGCCATTGAAGCCATTGAAGAGAATGTAGCCAAGATTGTGCAGTGAGTTTTTGGCTATGTTATTGGTGTGTAGTTCTTAATGTGGGGTGGTATAAATAGGGGGATTATTGGGGCCTACTTAGAGAAATGGAGGGAGGAGGCAAGTGAGATGGGGGCTACTCTATACACTTGTGTGTGAGAAGAAGAAATGAAATTTTTAAACAATTTGTACTACAAGAAATGTAGATTTTGGGATCTTGTTAATGGAAGATTCTTGATTTTACTTGTGTTGTTTAATGATGGGGTTACTTGTTGAATAGGGTTGCTCAATTGGGAAAGTGAAGGATATGGTGTATTACTTTGGGGATGTTTTACTATTAATGACTTTTAAGGGCTACTATTATATATGATTGTGGCAACACATGTGATTAGGTATATATAGTATGTTGCAAATTCAATCAAGTTATCAATGATAAGCAAAGGCACTCCATGCATGGACCGAGACTCAATCCGTAACGACGAGCAGTAACGACTCAATCCCTAATCGACCGAGACTCGATCTTTTGAGTCGGTGCGATTATATATGTCATGTACCACACATTTACTGGTATATATGATATTGTTCGCTTTGGGTCGGAGCCCACACGAATGTGGTTTTTGAAAGCACCAAAGTCCCGCACCATTGAAAGTGTGAATTTCTAGATACTTATATACCATTTATCTCAATAGCTCTTAACCGATGTGGGTGAAGGACATTACACGAACACACTAGGTAAATCTCAGTGGTTGATGCAAATAGTTTGTAAACCATTTCCTCGAAGTTGATCATCAAATAATGACATACTCGATTTCGAAGGTAAAAATCACATAAATCTGATTCCCATAAAATTTGAACTTGTGACCAAAAGATTACTCCTCCGCAATAAGACAATAACCAAAGAAGCCGCCTTTTACATAAGTTATAATAGACTCGACTCAGATACATAACAAACACATGAATTCAATTTCCGTCAAATTTCAACACTTCATCAATTAATAGTTTTAAAAGCTGCCATGTACCTAATAAAATGAAATGTTATCCCTTGCTTGAAGTTACTCTTTTAATTCATCAATCATCATCACATCTAACGCCATTGAATTTGCCCCATACTAGAAGCATACAAGGGTCAAGGTACCTAATTTTTCAAATGTTCTAAAAGTCTAAAAGTATATTAGGCATGTAATGTATTATACCACTCATGAATAAATGTATGGTCGGATTCAGATTGCCATTTATTCGTCCTAATTGGTTTGTATTTCAACACTATATAAAATCAAAATGCATGTTGTTTAGGCATGGGCGTTCCATGTCGTCCCCAATCCGATATGGATATAATTTAAGTCCCCAATTCGTGCACACTTCAATTTAGTACGCATGTATACCGTCATTTGTCGTATATATACTAGTGCTTAACGATGTATTCTCAGTTAGTTGGTAAGAGGATAAATATAGTGTTTAACGATGTATTCTCAGTTGTTAAAACTTAATTGCGTGAATATAGTAGTTTTTAATAATGTACTCTCAGTTATTAACCGTGTAAATGTTCAAGAATATACTCCCTCCGTCCCACAAAACTTTACCCGTTAGGGTTGGCGCGCAGTTTAAGAAAATGAGTTAAAGTAATGGAGTAAAAATGAAAAAGTAAGTGGGGT
>JAYMSL010002743.1:0-13702 GCA_036897195.1 Plantago coronopus | reverse complement strand
CGTCAATTTCCATTCAGCGCTGAACTCCTACATTCGATTTAACCATCTTCTTGTATCTGTAGCTGCACCTCCACCCGAAACAACGAAGGTGGCTTCTGATTTCTGATTTCTGAGTTCTGCCAGCACGCGAAATAAACCTAGCTAAAATCCCCTGTTTTTTCAAACGGCCGCCGTCGTTGTTTCGTCGCGTTTGCCCTAGTCCATCACTGATTTGCAAGGTTTTGCAGCGAGGTAAGACGTTCATCCCTCAAACAACATCTTGTTTTCGTTCTTCTCTTGGTTTCGTTATGTTTACGTAAATGTTTACAAAGTTTCCAGCTTTTAGTTTGATTTGAGCTGAACGTAGAATTGATCCGTATCAAAGCTTCACCCTGTTAGCTAGAGTGTGTGTGTGTTTGTGTTTGTGTTTGCGTTTGCGAATTCAGTTTTTGTCTCAATTTATCTAAGATTAAGATTAATCTGAAGAAGAAGAAAGTTGGCGGAGTCTATATAGACAGATTGACCAACTTAACCTTAAATCAATTGAAGGGGGATGAATTGTTGCAAATGCCCTAGGAATTGAAATAAGATTTGATTCATTGAATATCTGTGATTTATTTGCGATTGAGATTTAACTGCACTGAATATTTATTTTCTTCTGTATAACATTGTGGCAGGAGTGTAAATTTATTACCATGGAATCGAGGGCGAAGGCCAGCATGTGTTTAGGTCCTGTCTTTAAGTTTATATCTAAACTGAAGGGACTCTCTGAAGCATCGGGTCTTCAAGGCCAGTTCAATGAATTACATGATTTATTAATAGATTGCGAAAAGAATGTATTCATTGATATGGAAAAACATAACAATGATATGGATGCGCTCAAGGAAGATTGCCTTCTATTAGAGGATGCTAATGCATTTTCGGAAATTGAGAAGTGCTCAATTAAGAATGACTTGGAAAAGAGTCAGAGACGGTGCCAGGAAATGGAGGAAGAGCTCCAAGAGTTGAGCCATACAATTGCAAAACTTAGTGAAGAGCAATGTCAGATCACTGATGATAATGCATTTTCGGAGATTGAGAAGTTTTCAATAAGGAATGACTTGGAAAAGAGTCAGGAACGATGTCAGGACTTGGAGGAAGAACTCCAAGTGTCGAGCCACAGAATTGCGAAACTTTGTGAAGAGAAATGTCAGGTTACTGATGAGAAGAACAAAGTGACGGATGACTTGAACAAGAGTCATCAAGAATGTCAAAACTTGAAGGAACAGCTCGCAATGTTCCATAGAATTGCCACATTTTGTAAAGAGCGATCTGAGACTGTTGAAGAGAAAAACAAAGTGATTGCTAAGCTGAAAGAGAAGGTTACCAGTCTGGAAATTCAGGTACAGGACAGTGAAATGCTATGTGATCATAGTATGGCAATGTGGAAGGAAGAGTTGAAGAAGTCCACTGAAGAGGTGGAATTCAGGGAAAAGAAGTTAAATGTTTTGATGGAT
Organism: Plantago coronopus; assembly: GCA_036897195.1. Taxonomy (NCBI): domain Eukaryota; kingdom Viridiplantae; phylum Streptophyta; class Magnoliopsida; order Lamiales; family Plantaginaceae; genus Plantago; species Plantago coronopus. The sequence continues at coordinate 12,227 of JAYMSL010002743.1, read as the reverse complement.
CAGAAAGTAGAGGCTGATCAAATCATTGCCGAGCTAAGGCAGAAACAGTTGGAAGCTGAAAAGCTGAAGAAAGATTCTGACCTCACCATTCAGATGTTGAAGGATAGACAAGAGGAAAATGAAACACTTATCAACGAGCTGAGGGTGACAGAGATCGAAGGAGAAAAGAAAGTTGCACAACTAATGCAACAACATTCGCAAACTGCTCTGGATATTGATAAGATGAAGCACAGACTAATGGAGGCAGATAAAGTTATAATGGAGCTGAGTCGCAAAGAAGAAGAAAGCATTGACAAAGTCAAGAAGTTAATGCAACAGAATATGGAAACATCCGAGTCTGTTGATGCGATGAAGCGCAAGGCAGTCGAAGATGAAAAACTTATCGTCGAGCTCAGACAGAGGGAAATTGAAGGCAGCAAGAAGTGTGAGCAGTTAGAGCGAGATAATCTCGCAATTAAGCTCAAGGAAATTGATAATGATAAAGTTATAGTGGAGCTGAAGCGCAAACAAGAGGAAGACAAAGAAACTATAACTGAGCTTAGGTGCAAAGAAGCAGGGTCTGTTGATTCCACCAAGATCAGGCGTGAACTAGTACAGGCCAATAACAAGATCGCAGAACTGATGAAGCGCAATAATGAAGTTTCTCGGGCTGTTGCGCTACTTAAGCTTCAAAATTTGAAGGCTGCCAGGTCCATCACTGCAGTGGAAAATGAATTGATGGAGAAAGAAAGTATGTTGGGAATGTGTCAGCAAACGTTGGATGAGTTAGTTGCACTAAAAGATCAAATAATTGAGGGATTGAGGCAAAAACAGACAGAATCTGATAAAAGTGCGGAGGAGCTAAGGTGTCAGTACTTGGAGGTTTCTGAGAAGCTGAAAGAGTTGGAATTGAAATATGAAACAGAAAAATCAAAATCTGAAGACTCATTGAGGGAGATGAGGCGCAAAATGTCACAAGCTCAACAGAGATTTGATGAGCTAAGGTGCCTGCTAAATGATCCGAATGAAGATGTGTTGTCTGAACGGATTGATGTTGGCATCAGAGACTCTACAGTGGCCGGAGTGTACCAGAATGAAAAATCTACCAATGCAGGTAATTTTACCATTCATGTCGTTTTATTTGCATGCTTAATAATGTTCTCCTGCGTTACAATTGGAGAGATTATAAGATTTTATGCATTAGTGGCATAATCTAATTATCTGGAGCTAGATTCATTTTTATTGTTGTATTTAACTCCTTGGTCTGAATATGATAAATAACTTATGTATTACTGCTGATGAACAAACAATTTTTTCTTTTAGACAAACTCTGGTCTAAGTAATTCTATTTGGCTGTCAGATTCATTTGCATATATTCATATTCTTGAAGCTTCAGGTTCTCTCCAGATGGTCTTATTTGCTAATATATATAACTGCACAAGTCCCCTAGAAAATCCTTTCTCTGGAAATTAACATCCTTGGGGTAGTTTAGATATCAACTTGGTAGACTGTCCTGTGTTTGAAAACATTCAGTGTAGTGCATGTTAGTGTTGAAGTATGTAATTTGCATCGAAATAATTCGTTATAAGTTCATCAATTTTAGTTGGCATTTAGAACTTAATTTTTAAACATTTTGCGTGTATGGCAGGCTGCAGAGACTTGGCTCTCACTCCGTGTTTGATGACTCAGGGAGGTGGAAACAAGTCAAAGGACAATGCTGGCAGTCCACATGAAGCTGATCCAGATCATCCTAACTCTCCTCCTGGGACTGAATGTAATCTTGCTGACCAAGCAATGGGACATAAAAAGTCGCATGATCCAGGTACATATTACTATTCACTTGTTTGTTACTTAACTCTACTGTGCCAATTTGTGTATTATCAAGCTTGAAGAGCCCCATGATTTTCTGTTCTTTTTAGTTCAAAGAGGTATTGACAGAGTTGTAATAGTCTTAGAAGTCTCTTGGATATCAGGTGTCATTTGATTCTGTGGTATTGGGAAAAAATCAAACCAATGATTGGCTAGAATAGTTAAATGATGGCTTATCAATTATATTTTCCGTTAATCCGCAATGCAACTTAATATCCTATAGTGGCCACTTCATTACATACTTGTTCTTCTGCAGTTCACCTACTAGAGATGCATAATTTGGCTCATAAATTGTTGTATAACATTCTTTCTACTACCAGATGCCCACAAGCATTAAATCACTGGATTCCACATATGGTGTTGATCCCTTAATCTCCAGAATGCTACATTTGTTATCTTTCAGACCGTAATTTGCTCGGCTATAGATAATGATTAAGAGGTGCATGTGAACTATAGCTTGTCGATTAAGCATCAGATGGCAGGGATAATCTACTTTTGCTTCCTTTAGTAATCTTATGTAATCTCTTGTCTCAATAAGTTAGATTCGAGAACTTAGTGGTGAAAGATGCTAATATGGCACCTCAACCTTATTGGTTATTACCTTGCCTTCTCATGCTCTGCTTACTTCTATCCGTGACTTTTGAAAATGATACGGGCGTACAAAGTAGTAATGTATGTCGTGTCATATAGAAGACATCTTCAAAGTAAATGACTTGTTCTATTGTTGATGCAGTTGTTGATAGGGGTGATGGAGCAAGCCTTGGTGACCCGGCCTGCACCTCGACTGCGGTTTTGGGTGAAAAAAGGAAGTTAAGTTTGTTATCAACTTCAAGTCTTTTCTTTCCGCTGATTAATTTCACCCCAAGAAGAAAAAGAAGTGCACGTGCAAATAGAAATGTAGACCTCCCAAATGACGGACAGAAGAAAAACGAACTTCAGATTTCAATCCAGAATGACGGACAAAAGAAACACCAAAATCAGATTTCGACCCAAAATGACAGACAGAAGAAAAATCAAAGTCGGATTTCAACCCAAAAAGGCAGAGGCAGAGGCAGACCGAAGAAAAACCAAAATCGGATTTCAACCCAAAAAGGCAGAGGCAGAGGCAGACCGAAGAAAAACCAAAATCAGATTTCAACCTGTGAAAGGGATGATTCTCTCAGGGGTGAGTTCTCAGGGAGGCCAAATCCTGGGCTCAGTACTGAAACAGAACACGCTGTCTCTCCAAGACGGAGCAATCCATTGCACAATAGAAGCGAGGAGAAAGCTGTTGCACCATCTCGTTCTCCAATCAATGACTCGGATGATTCTTCTGATTCCGATGATGACTCGTGTTCAGAATCCAGCATAGTTGGGTTACTTGCTAACCTTAAGCGTCAGAAGCTCGGCAAAATGTGAAATTCTCAAGTTGACATAGACTTCCAGAAGGATGTCGAACATTGCATGCCTGCGGTGTGTGCGTCTGTTCTTCATAGGCAGACAATTTCAATGCCTGGACCTTCTGCAGGTCTAAAGGGGGTAAGCCAGTTTAACCACCCTCTTCCTTAAACATCCAATATATATTCTTTTTATGTACATAAATTAAATCTGCTCTCTTAGTACACGTCGCTTTTCTCCAAAGCTTTACAAATTGTTGGTTCTTGGTCATCCTTAAGTATTGTTATAACCTGTAATCCTCTTGCTTCAGGGGGCCTGCATTAGCGGAGTATCTAATTGATGGGAATTGAGACAGGCTGAGGAAATGTGTTTCAGAAATAAATGCGCGGCGCCCTGTTGTTATTCTTCAATGTAGGGAGATTGCTATGGACCATGGTGAGAAGTTGTTCTCAGTATACTGCAATAGGGAAGATCCCTTTTTCAGATCAACATGACATATTGTGTATGAGTAATTTCCTGTGTTGTTGTGTCTTGTGTGTACTGTGTACCTTAGTGTTATGCTAGTAGTAGCTAGTAACATTATACTCTTACCTTACTGTTTAGACAACTCATGATTCTTTGTAGCATTCATATGTACACAGTTGTTGTACCGCACACATATTCAATTGAACCTTAAGCCTCCAGAAAATTGGAGCCCTGTTTGTGATCATAAAAGTTCTTAATCATGTTTCATGCATGTTTTTTGGTTACTCAAAAGCATTTTCAGTATGTGATCGTAGTTTTCAACTAGGGCTTTGTCTCTACATTTTGTCTATAAGAAGTTCAAAAACTATTACTACGTTCTTACAAGACTTTAGCTTCCTTGAGCATGTACTTGCACTCTCACTTGATTACGCTACAACTGAAGATCTTTCCGTGTTAATTACCGAGGCGGAGTTCGTCTGTGAACTTGCTCGAATTTGTGTGTGTTTGGCTTGAGTTCACTTCCAACCGAGTCAGCCAGGCTTGATAAGGTGGGAACTCGGCCAGAGTCGACTTGGTAAGTGCAATCTCAGTTTCCCACGTACATAACTAAAAGGACAAAGGCAACTTTGAAGTTTCCCCACATAAGTCATAAGTAACACACTGAAAGCACAAAGGTAACTTCGAAGTTTCCACAAATTTAACACTAAAATATAGTTACACAACTATAACAGTAATATACCGTATACTTTGTAGTTGAGAATGATTCAAATCAATCACTAAATATGTATGTTCCTACACTAAATATGTATGTTCCTACACTGTCTCATACTTACATATGTATGTTGTGCATTCTTAATTAACTACAAAAATTTTACGCTTTCATTGTAAATCAATCTAAATTTTACTATAATTAATATATCACTTTATATTTCAAGATTTACCTCTGACAATTTCACTTTTGACTTTAGTGTAATTCTATACCTAATTTTTGCGTCCTCATTTATATTTTGGCAAATTTTTAGCAAAATGCAGACATTTTAATAAAGTTGCTTTTTAATTAGCTTCTGGGGGGTGTTTATATGAGAAAAAATATCATATTGAAGAATGTTGTTTTTCCATGACTGCTTTCTCCATGGTTTTTTTTTTGGCTCTCTCCATGTTTATTAGAGATTGTGGGACAAACTAAGCTATTTTGTACATCAATAAATAATTATCCTTAGAATCCTAGTGTATAATCGTCAGAAAATTCCCAGGGCACAAGATAAGTAGTATACGTGGTTTGTTGTGTGGAGGACACGTTTCAGCAAGGTTCCACGCTGGAGGAGCTACCTATAGCATGCCCACATAAAAGGGTCGGTCAAACATTGCATTGGTCCTTGGATGATCAACAGCAAAAATGTCTACATGTAGAAACATCACTAATCTCTCCAGGCAATACGCTCTGATTCACAAAACCACCAGGAAACTCTCAGTTTCAGTCAGCTATTCCTCCACTTCCTCTAAGGTACATGAGTATAGTTCATCATTTTCGTTGATTGATTGATGTTTTATATACATAGATATTGAAGGTAAAGAAGTTGATGTTCTTATAAATGGTTGATGTTGATATGTATATTCTAAACAGCTGATGTTTATAATAAAACAGTTAACTTCTATTCGTAATATGTTACTGTTTTAGATGTTGGTCTCTTCTAAATTTTCTTACATTTTAAATTGTCACTAGGAAGAGGAGAAGGAGAAAGATGATGTTGCGGATAAGGTGAAAGATGCACATAATACTGGAGAGGAGTCGAAAGAGAACGATACGATGGATTCGGGACTGGAAAAGGAAGATGAAGATGTGATTGGAAAAGGGTCGAAAAGTTTCGATGAGGAGGAAAAATTGATGAGTAAAGTTACGGCAGAGCCTGGTGGCCAATCTGGCGGATGAAAGATTAGATAGAGCCGTAGAGGCATTAGTATCTCGTTATCTTGATCAGTTGTATGCAGAGTGAAAGAGAGAACTTCTACTTTGACTCTGTTTCTGACGTTAGTTAATTTCAGCAAACTTGTTATTTGAATAAAAGATACAACTCTAATTATTGTTGGTATCCTTTCGATCTAGGCCTATGATGCATCTTCTTGAATCTTAATCAAGTCTACACGACCACAAGGATCCGGGTACTGCTTCTAGTTGTGTATGGAACTATAAGTATTATTAGTCTAGTAAATTTAGTGCTGGGCAACATTGCAGTAGAAACTTCTCTCCTACATAATTTCCTCCAAAAAGGTCAAATTTGAAATTATTGTGTTAGAACGTCTAGTTAGCTACATTATATTTTGTAACTATAAACACTTACATTTGAATTAATATAGTTGTTTTATCTTACTTCCTTTGTCACGCCGTCTGAAGCTTCTCATTTAATTTTTCAGTTAACAAATAACAAAGTAGATAGTTTTTTTATAAAATATTGATACTGAGTTAGAAAATTAGATATGCTTATTGATATTTATTGATATTGATAGTGAGTGTGAAAAATTAGTGGAGTAATAACTTTTTTTTATTGATAAAGTAAAAAACTGGAATGTACAAAAATGAAAATGAGGAACTTTAAATAGGACGTTCAAAATGAAAAATGAAAGTTTCGGACGGGACGGGAGAAGTATAACATTATGTGTTTAACCATAGAAGTCCAACAACAAAATACTTTGTGGTTTAATTTGTCTTTTGTTTATGTATTATTTTTCAATTCTATTTTCCGATTATATCGTGAGTTATAAGATGATCTAGTGTTTCAAAAAAAAAAAGGTATCTAGCGGTAAAGTAGAATAAAGTGTAAGTAGAAGGCCTAGGCTTAAAAGGGCTAATAAGGATTTAAGTGGTTGATTCGGGATTGGTACTAGTGGAGTTAGACGAGGCGAATCAATGGAGCATATCGAGGGTTGAAGCTGCGTTTTGTACTTTGAGGATTATATTTTATTATGAGATTTTGTATAGATGTGACGTTTGTAAATGACATTATTTATGTTATATTGAAGATTTTAATTGCTCTGTTTTACGTTGAGTTAGATTTATTGTTACGAGAGGCTTCGTTTTCGCGTGAGTCCATCTCACAATAGACATCCGGTTACGCCAAAGTGATTTTGGTTTGGCGCGTTACAGATGGTATCGTTTATAATAGTTTACTCATAGTTTTTATTAATAGAAAAGAGAGAAGCTTTTTGTAATACTTTTCGAAATTAAGAAGAATCGAAATAGTGAGTGTTGTTAGCCGACGTGTTTGATGTGGATACATGCCACGTTTCAAGAACATTATGCAATGCCACATTCAGGCACAGGGAGATGATCACTATAACAATACGTCCGGAAACAAGAACCCACATCGCAAAATTAAAAACATGGGTACTAGAAACGCTATAGCATTCATAAATCTCTCCAGGATATATTCTGGCGTCGTTGTCCAAAACAGCCCAATCTCAACCAAATATTTAGCAAATTTTTCCTCCCACTCCTCAGAGGTACAACTACAACTATATGTCTATATCAATCCATTATTTATGTAGCTGCTATTTTATCATATATCCTAATTTAGCATGTCTAAATTGGTTGCGATTTCAGGACAAGGAGAAACAAGAACTGACGGATAGAGTGAAAGAGAGCATGTGGAACAGCGACGTACAAACAGGCGGAAACTTGAAGGACGCGGATCGAAGTACCGGAGAGGACGATGAATCCGTCATGGAAGGTTATGTGGATGAAGATGATATCAGGAGTAAAGTGACGCGAGAGCGTGGAGGAAAGCCTGTCGATGAAGATAAGGGATTAGATGTTAATTGGCGTCCTATTGATGAGAAGAAGTCATCATCCTAGCTAGTTTTACTTTTTTCACTTGTAAATTTATGAACAATCATAACGTGCTATTGCCATTAATCTTTTCCAAATTAAACTACAACATTTAAGTTTTTAATTATGCCAATAACACTTAAAAAAGTTATTGCTGAGATAAGGTTATTCAACTTACTATATATATTTTTTAATTATGCCTCAAACAAGTCTGTGGAGGATATTCCAATATGTCCCGTCACGAGTAGGCCGTGGTTAGTCGACTATATATACATGTAGAATTATACCGTTATTTTTAGGCAAGTCGAAATCAGGGTAGATACGTAGTACTTTAAAAGACCTTATTAAGGTGATAACTAGCTTCAAGCATATATTTTGTTGTGGATTTCGTACCTTTTATTGAGTTCGAATCTAATCGAGTTAAATCTAAATTGACCTTAAATATAACGAGTTCACGCTTGAAATCAATATTTTTTTTTTGGAATAGGCAAAATATTATTAAAATCGTTTCTGAAAAAAATACAGATAAGTGCAAAAGATTTGCACCATGAATTCTCAACCGATAAAATGTAAATCACCCGCTAAATAAACCATGTCCATTTAAAGGAAGGAGATGATAATCGGATATCTTGGTCACACAAATAAACAAAATGGAACAAGTACACTCAGTTTTAAAGTTCTTAATTTCGAAGAAAATTGTGCATTTTTGTGGTATAGATATCGTAATACAATTTTTTATTTCTTTTTTAAACGGAAAAAATTTCATTAATTAAAAAATAGCATATGTAATGCTCAATAATTATTACAAACCGAGATTAGCTAACAAAGCCTCCCTAAACCCAAAACCGACATCACCTAAATCAACACCTGAAACTTAACTAACACCTGAGTCACGACCCGAACTTAAACCAACAAATACGGGATTCACCTAAACCTCGTCCCAAACCTGAATTCTCCAAACTAGTACCCAAAAACTAGAGCCAACTCTCTAGCCTGAACCCAATAACATCATAACCTAAACTACTTACTGAACCTGAGCCGAACCTGAACCGGAACACAAGTTCGTCTATACCTTTCTCAGCACTGAAACCAACCCCATCTTACTGCAACCACTGCTGCTCCGACCCGAACCCGAGTATTTCACTCATTCAATTTATGTTTTTCTTTTTGGTATCGATAAAGCGAGAATCAATAATACTCCTCATTTACTCTAAGAGTGATTCGAATCGAATTCATTTGAAAGAAATCGTTTTTTACAAACTGAGTTTTGAGTTTCGCTTCACAACAAGAATAATTATATTTAATTCATGACGAACAAATGTAGGATAATTGAGCTATTATGTCCTCCGATTTAGGTATGTACTAGCAACAACACACTAGTTAACTTATTTGTATCCGTGATACGTCGGTCCATTGTGATGAGGTGGTACCATTTTGCCGTCGGTTTGTACTCGACATAACCAAAATCCTCCCTCCAGTACTGTTAATTAAAAATCCACTTTTTCTCCTATCTTTTATCCAATATCATCTGCTTTAATCACACCCAAAATGAAGAGGATAACACTTGACCAAATATCAAATGATCCACAAAAATTGCACATATCCACACCGACACACGTGGCAGGTCCAGTTACAGGTGTTGTTTCCTTACAAAGCCACCCCTCCTTCTTCATGCACACTTGTTATATATAACCGCACCGTAAACAACAGCAGTTCATTACCACTACAAGCAGTGAACACTGAACACGTACAGCAAAGCCAAAACCAAAGCCAGAACAGAAGAAGAGAAATTACAAGAAATCATCCCCTATATATATCTCGATCCAGCTTTTTTATGATTATCAGCAACATGGCTTCGATGTCTTTGGGAAAATCTGCAATCATCAGGCTTTCCAAGTCTGTCTCTCAAAATCATACTTCACTTCTTCCTCTCCGTTCTAAAGTCTCCCGTGTCTGCTTCACCTCTGCTTCCAAGTACTCTGAGGTATTATATATTCTCTCTCATTTCTACTTTTTCTTGCACTTCTCTGTTTTTGCTTAATCTATTCATTCCAAGTATTTTCAGTTCCAACAGAAGCTTTTCTACTATTATTAAACGTATCGCTTGTACTTTTTCCGTAGATGAATTGTAGCGATTAAGATGCAGAAAAATGATGTTGGAACTTCTGTCACTTGCAATTTTTGTTTAGATAATTAGAAGCTCTGAGATCAAGCAAAGACGAATTAAGGAAGAAAATCTGGAAAAAAATCAGTGAACGACTGATGAATTTTACAGAAAGCTCGACGGAATGTTCAAACTGTTCTAACATTCTAATCTGCTATGCATGATGAAATTGCAAAATGTGATTTTACCGATTTGAGCTTCTTCTGTTTATACAAGTTGTTTTATTGAAATAAAGGAAGGAAATTCTTTCAGTTAGTTCAAACCGCTTTGAGCCCTAATTATTTGGGATGTACTATCTTCTCTGCACAATGTACAATTCCAATTGACCTTCTTCATTTGTGCTTAGTCGAACTTTCTTTTGCACAGATTGTCTTTCTCTGTCTTAGATTACCAGATTTAATATTGCAATTTGCAAAACTCGTACAAGAACGGATCTTTTTGTGGTAGTTAATAATTTTTGGATAATTGTAGACGAAAATCAGGAAATGGTTTACCCGAGCCTTGTCGGCGCAATGCATACATATTATTACACTTGAGAAACTGTGTTCAGAAATAGATATCTAACCCTTGTATTGAACCAGGCGGCCCACCCGGCTGGCGATGACAAGAGAAAAGAATACAGCTCGTACAATGCGGACGAGGCTATCCAAGAACCCATGAGAGACACCATGAACCGGACTATGGACAAAACCGGAGAAATGAAGGACAAAGCTAAAGCAAATGCTGAGCACTATGCGGATAGAGCAAGTGATGCTGCATCCAGGACAGCTGACAAGGCAAAGGAAACGAAAGACAGGGCCATGGATTCGGCCTACGAGACGAAGGAAATGATGAAAGACAAGGCAGGAGAGATGAATGAGAAGAGCAAGGAGAAGATGGGGTACATGGCAGATAAGGCCGGCGAAATGAAGGAAAGTGCTAAGGATAATGCAGGCAAAATGGCTGAGAAGGCCGGCGAAATGAAGGACAGTGCTATGGATACTGCAGGAAGGATGGCTGATAAGACCATGGATAGTGCAGGCAAAATGGCAGAGAAGACCAAGGAGTATGCTCATGATGCGAAAGAGAAGACAAAGGAGTATGCTTATGGGGCAAAGGACAAGACTCAGGATGCGGCTGAAACCGTGACTGAGAAGGTGAAGCAGACGGTGCAAGGTGCATGGGATGCTACGAAAGGGACTGCACAGAAGGTGAAGGAGACCGTCGTTGGGACTTCATCAGAGGATGAAGACGATATCGACGATTTTATTGAGGATCATGTGAAGAAGCCAGCTAGGGAGAACAAGGGGAAGGTTATGGATCAAGAAGTGATTGATGAAAGGAGAAAGCATATGGAGAGCCAGGACCACAATAAGTATTGAGGGGAAGTGAAGGGGTTGATTTGCAATTTTATGTTTTCGGGTTTTTCCGGGTTGGACTAGTATGAAACTATGAACTATGAAGTTCATCTTCATAATAATCACCACTTGTTTTCCAATTCTATGTAATTGAACATGTTTTTATAAGAGCATAACTCAATGTACTTGACGCTTTTGTAGGTGTTTGTAATGCAAAAATCTTATAATTTCTGCTGTGTTTATGATTTCGGATTTGCATTTTTTGGTCGTCTGAAATATTAATTTCCGAGCTTGAACTTGAACTGAAATACTGAATGTTAACAGTGAATTTACAGAAGCGTATTGGGTTTGGGTAGTTTGGGTCCCAATTGGGTTTGGGTAGTTTGGGTCCCAATTGCTTGGCAACCGATGTCATTTACAATTGGCCCAACATCATATCGAAGTAAAAGCCCAGCTCATTATCAGCAGAAATTGAAATACTCCGCAAAGGAAGTTATAATTCACTATAGCACATCTAGTAGGGTAATTTGGACTGGACTGATTTATCATGGATAAGATTGCACATTACATATGCACATTTACGTTTAGGATGTGCATCGACATACGCACATTAGCAGAGGAAGTAAACAACTTGAAAGGGATCAGAATAGATTGCAGTTATATGCTTATAGGTTATAGCATGGCAGCTAACCTTGGAATATTGTGGTCCAAGTCTTGAAGAGAGAAGGTCTTATCCGAATTCGAGTCTATACTTTTCCAGATCTTTGAATCTTAAACGTAAGATAAGGGGTAGGTGTCGACATATTCGAATAGAACTCCGAACCCTGTCTAGGCTCTATTCGCATCCATTTAAACCCATAAATATTTATGAACTTCATCTTTACCTAAACATACATGCATGTGTTATGTCTAATCTGGTAATCCTTACACATTCTGAGTGTTTGGGAGTGAATCCGAAACTGGATTCGAATTGAGTTTTGAAAAAACTAGATTGTGAATAATAACTGGATTTGAATTGAGTTTTGAGTTTTTGTGTTTGGGAGTGGATTTTGATAATAGTAGGGATAATAATTATATTTGAATATGTTGGATAAAGATTGTAAGAGTTTGTTTAGTTGAAATGATGTGTATTGATTATTGATAAAGTGAGATTTGATTGAATGACTGATTTTAAGGAAGTTATAATAATTTGATTGTGTTGAAAATTGTGTTT
>JAYMSL010002742.1:0-13703 GCA_036897195.1 Plantago coronopus | reverse complement strand
TTTTATAAATTTTATATTATTTTTATTTTTTTGTTTTTGTTGATAAATTATGTATTTTTCGAGTATTTATTAAAAATAAAAAATTATCGAAACATGTTTATTCTTGGTGTCAAATCGTACATATTAACAAAGAGATTATTTTAGCGAAATCTGAATTATTTTTTATAAGCGTAATATGATATAATAAATCATTTTCGTTATAAGATTTTGATAAACGTATGTAATTTTCGACTATTATTTAAAAGTAAAAATTTATCGATACATATTCATTATAGATATCAAATCGTAGATATTAACGATGAGATTATTATGGTGAAGAAGGAATTAGTTTTGGATAAACATATTTTTATAAATTCAGATTACGAAAACAGGAGAAAAAGATGGAATACATGTGGTAGATTCAAAAAGTTGTAAGTAACATGAATTATATATTTGCAAGTTATTTATTGGAAAATTTCAAATTAGTCCCTAAATCTGGACTCAATTGAAAATAAATAGTTCAAATTAAATAATGTTACGCAAGTTTTTCTGGTTATTATATAGAATCGCGTCACGTGTACGCGAAGCATATTCATGTTATTGTGGCACTTTTTTGATAGGTTTTATATTAATTTTGTTTTGTATTGTTATTTGATAAATTGTGTAATTTTCGACTATTTATTAAAAATAAAAAATTATCGAAACATATTCATTCTTGGTGTCAAATCGTACATACTAAAAGATATTATTTTAGTAAAATCTGAACTATTTTTGAATAAGCGTAATATGATATAATAAATCATTTTTTTAATAAAAATTTGAATAAAGTATGTTATTTTCGACTATTATTTAAAAATAAAAAATTGCCGAAACATGATCATTATATGAATGTCAAATCGTAGACATTAAGATTATTTTGGTGAAGTCGGAATTATTTTTGGATAAACATATTTTTATAAATTCAGATTACAAAAACAGGAGAAAAAGATGGAATAGATGTGGTAGATTTATAGAGCTGTAATTTGTGGCACTTTTTTATAAGTTTTCTGTTATTTTTATTTTGTGGTTTTGTGTGATAAATTAAATTGTGTATTTTTCGACTATTTACTGAAAATAAAAAATTTGTCGAAATACATTCATTATGGATGTCAAAACGTAGATATTAACGAAGAGATTATTTTGGTGTTTTGATAAGCATATTTTTATAAATTTAGATTACGAAAACAGGAGAAAAACGATGGAATAAATTTGGTAGTTTTAAAAAATTATAAGTAACATGGATTGTATATTTGCAAGTTATTTATTGAAAATTTTCAAATTGGTCCCTAAATCTGGACTCAATTGAACAATAAATAGTTCAAAATTGAATAATCAACGCAAGTTTTTCTGCTTATTATATATCTTTAATAATAATATTTGAAAATAGGTAAAATAGTCAAAGCGCTTGTAGTCGAATTGTAAGCTGAGACATCTCTGATTCTCTAATTTGACTTGAAGAAATATCCGACTTGGACTTTTGAAAATTTGAGAGACACTGATGCTTCGGTCTTCTCGTTGTTAATTTGACTTGGGAGTTTGAATATGTTGACTCAACGCTTTTGCAACTTGTTATTGAATCGACGATTTGAGTTTGATGAAGTTGGTGACGAACAGTTATGAACTTCTTGGATTTGATGTTGATTCAAGGGCCTTCGCATCTTGTTCTTGAATTGATGATTTGATATGCTTGAAGTTCGCTGAAATCACTTTTCAGTCCGTGTATTTGAGTATCTCCTTATCTTTCAAGGGCATTCTTGCTTGATCTTGAATTTGATGGAGAGCTTGACTTAATTAAGAGCGTCGATTCAATGGTGTTTGTTGCTTGATCTGTAAGTTGGCGGTGGTTTGACTTGATGACGCTAATGCGAGGTCTTTCGCCTGATCTCGAAGTTGGCGGCGATTTGACTTGATGACGTTAATGCGAGGGCTTGCGCTTAATCCCGAAATTAACGACGAGCTTTACTTGATCCTCATGAAGAACAATGATGATCTTGCTAGACAACTTTGATGAATGATAGTGACTCGTGTCTTCAAGGGTGGCATAGATTTGTTCTTGAATTCGTCGCGAGGACCGTCACTTGAACTTGTGATGTAGATCTCCAGTGAATGAAGGCCGCTATTTATATTAGTGGGAGAGAATCCTTTACAAAATCAACACGTGGAATGATGAATTCATATTGGTTCATTTCATATATGATTTGATCTGAATCAAATCAAATCTCAATATCTCATCTTCTTTCCCAAACATCATACAAATCAAATATCCACCGTATTTAGTCATTAGTGAACACTTGTGAAAGAGGAAACCTTACTGAGTATTTAGTATAGTAACTTGTATAGGTGTTAGGTCTCTGATGTAAACCAAGCTTTCTGAAGAAGTCCTGAACACCAAAGATCTAACGACTTGTAACTAGAAACTAATACTATTTAATAAACAAATGTTTTTCTGATTATAAAATAAATAACAAAAACACTTTAAATCGCTGTTTGTTCTGAAATTAGAACACAAGTATTCTTAGGCTTTGTTCTTTTCAGCTGAGGATTTCGGAACTAAACTGAACTGAATGGATCTGAAATGAAGTACACATTTGAACTAACCAAATCTGAACTGATTTTAACTAATTCTGAATGGATCTGAACTTTAAGTTGAAAATAACAGAGCCTAAGAATACTGGACCAAGAAAGTGTTAACTAGTTTTTAAGTTAGAATAATTCGTCACCAAGCAAAAGTTCTTAGCTTTTGTGAAAACACCCCCATCAATTCACTTATATTTTTAAACACTTAAAGTCGACCCCAATATGCATTGCACAATTGTAAATCTTCATTAAAGTCTCATATTCCTCTACTAAAGAGTTCTATTCCATTTTAATGCTTGTTGTTATTTAGAAATCAATATAGAAAAACAAATATAACTTTTACTTGCTTTCACTAAATGATTTGTAAAGAAGTTCAATTAATTCAGTTCAAGTTGTTGAGCCCTTGAGAGAATCGACCTCAGAAGTAACTTATCACCTCGATACTGATCTCGACCTGAGCTTTGACAGAGCTTTTTTCGC
The DNA here is from genome assembly GCA_036897195.1 of Plantago coronopus. NCBI lineage: Eukaryota > Viridiplantae > Streptophyta > Magnoliopsida > Lamiales > Plantaginaceae > Plantago > Plantago coronopus. The sequence goes on along the minus strand of JAYMSL010002742.1, from coordinate 10,628 downwards.
AAGCAGCTTACGAGCGACTCGACTCGTTAACAACCATCTATACTAATGATCAAGAATTAAAGAAGACGAATGCAAAACATGGCAAATTTGAAGATTCTATGAAATTGTCATAATTCGACAAAAGTTTAGCGTTCTCCATGTAGAAACGATGCTCCGAATCAAAGTCATCGGTTCACCATTATGTACGATGGTTTTTGTATATCAGAGATTATCTACAGAGTTAAAATTACACAATAAATTTTTGGGCACTTTTATGATAACATTATAAAATTCTAAGACCTCTTTTTTGTAATTTGGTAATGTATATTATTATTATTATCAATATAAATTAGTAAATATATTTCATTTCCCACCAAGAATGAAGAGTTAAAAAAAAAGAGAGGGAAATTTTTGGTTGGGAATAAAAAGAGAGGGAAAATTAAAGAGCGGGAAAGTTATTCCAATTTTCTACCAAAAAAGACAAGAACAGTAAAAAGAAAAGGAAAAAGAACATAAGGAAGGTTTAACCTAATCTCCTCTTTCACTTTTCTCCATCTCCTTCCCCAGCCTCCTTTCACGCCGCGGTCTCCTCTCCTTCTCCAGCCTCCCGTCCACGCCGCCGCCATCTCCTCTCCTTCTCCAGCCTCCCGTCCACGCCGCCGCCGCCTCCTCCTTCCACACAACGCCCTCGGCCTCCTTCTCCAGCCTCCTTCCACGCCGCCGCCGCTTCCTCTCCTTCTCCAGCCCCCGTTCACGCCGCCGCCGATCTCCTCCGCGACTCCCTGCTCCGCCGCTACTACCTACTCAAGGTAAGAGAATCTGATTTCTTTCTTTTTTTATATTTGATATGCAATTGATTTCTCTCTTCTTTGATTGGCAATTGGTTTCTTATTTGTAATTGATTTCTCTCTTTGTTCAAAGTTTACTGATTTGCAATTGATTTTTATCTTTGTTCAAGGTTTACTGATTTGCAATTGATTCCTGCTTATTGTGCTATGCTCAGCGAGGAAACCCTACCAAGGTCCTTGCTTTTTTTGTGATAATTTGCATTTCACTATAGAATTGGAAGCTCTATGGTCAGACCTATGCGCTCAAATTAGTATACATGTATGATTCTAGTGACTAAATTAGAGATCCAAATTATGTACTGGATAAGTCTATGACTATATGAGATTAGAGCTTGAATGCTTGATTATTATTATTATTATTATTAGTAAAATATATATGAGATTAGAGCATTGTATTTATCCATGAGAAGTATATGAGATTCTTACATACAGTTTACTCTAAATAGTATTATTGCAACTTTGCTGATAAAGAAGGAAGCATAGACCTGAAACAACTTTTGGAGATCAAACTAGATTTGCTTTTTTCTTCTCTTTCTGCAAGATGGGACAACCCTCTAAAATTTAATCATTAATGCTATTAATCTCTTGTCAAAGGTAATGAAATAATCAATGACCACGGATATTTTATTACAAAGTTGTTTGCAACCTGAACGTTGTGCTTTGATGACTCTGTTTACTCTTATGCTGCAAATTCTAATCATATTGCTGCATTGTCTAGAGACAATATTGTTGCCTGATCGTATTGTTGTAAAACAAGGTTTGCAGGGAATCGGGATCTTTACCAAGAACACATAAACGAGACGTTGTTTCTGTTTGGACTTTGGACTAGTGTGCATCATGGAGTCAGATTACTGTTCTCCTCACTCCTCGTGATTAGCTATATGTTGGACGAATCAAATCTTAATACTTTGTGTTCTTTCTTTTGTGTATGCAGTGTATAAGTTTGGAGCATGTGAGATATATAGAGGTAATATACAAATGCAGTGATCACAATCCATATTATCTATGGCTCTTTTCCAATCTCTTGTCTCCCTATACTGCTCTTCATACTGAAAGGTAAAATTCTATTGTTGTTGATATGTCAGAGGTCAGAGCCTGAAGAATTGTTTAATGGCCTCAATTTCTTATTGCAGATGATAGATTTGGAGATGCTTGCCAAGAGGAAGGACATGAATATTAACCTCTGCTTGACATTCTCATGCACAGGTCTCCTCCGATCATTTTATTTTTGGCCGCTAGTAGATTGTTTAAGCTTGAATGTATTTAGTGTTCACTCTGCTCATGAAAATGGCATAGTTAGCGTTCACCATCATTGAGTTCCTAAGACAATGCAGATTCACTACTAGTTTAGGAAGAATAAGTTTGTTTGTTTGGAGCCAACTATATGAGTTGTACGGATATGGAGTATAAACTACAAATTTCATCTATGGGTGTTCAAGTCTTGGCATATATAGGCGTTTTTTGTTAATCTATTCTGACAGGTAATTTGGAGATTAATTACAATATAGACATTGCAAAAATTAGTCTTTTGATTCTACTCTCCCTAATGATCTAAGTCAACTGATGAATAAGTCTTGGCTGATTCTTTAGCTTGCAACAGAAGTAAGCCTAGATACTTACTCAAATACGTTGTTTTGCAGGAGATTGCTTTACGGTGTTGTACGATGTAGGGCCGTGGAGGTTTGTGAGTCTGTAAAAGAACACTTTTTGCTTGGCCTAACTGTAAGACCTCTCTAATAAAAACAAACTATGCTTGTGAGATCATTTACTCTATGTGCTACATGAGTTATAGGGAAACAACTGTTATGATAAGAACTATATCAGTATTAATCTATATATCTACATGCGATTTTGTCATTGAGTATAAAATTCAGTTAGACGTCTCACATCCTATGACAATGAACTTGGTCTCTGAAACTCTAAATATGATCCCAAATGGTGAAAAATGAGGAGGTGAAATATAGTTTATGCTGGACTTCGTATTTTGAGTCATTTGCAACGTTTCTTGACAATCCTGACTCCTGAGTTAAAGTAATATGCTGGTTTATGTTTGATTTTCAGGTGACAATAATTTCAGAGACGAGAGGCTTCTGTATGCTCATAATTAACTCTGGCATCATATAATGTGAAGAGTCGTGGGGTAAGTTGAAGGCTAAAACTGTCTTTAGATGTGCTTGTGGCTTCTGTATGCTCATAGTCAGTTCTCCATGCCTCCTTCGTTCGTTCTGGAATGAGTATAGGCTGCATTGGTATTCGGGTACAGTCCTTCACTTAAAGGTGGTCTCATACTATTAGTTCATGCGTTTGTAGCTCAACTAGCAAGCCCAACTACCGTCCTCTTTGTTCATGGTATGGTTTTTCACTTAAAGATGATCTCATACTCTTTTCAAATTCAATTACCAACTATCCAGTCAGTAAATGATCATGCCTAGAAACTGTAGGTTTTAAATGCTTGTTTGAGCGTGATTGATATGCTCTATAGTGCTCTCTGTTTATGTTGCTTCCTATCATATTATGGTGTGATTCTTGACGTTCAGAACGTGCTAGTGAAGCTTCTTTTTGCTTTTTTTGCCATGATTTCCTAAACAATTTCATGACAGGTTCACAACATTCGATTGTTGTATCATTTGTGTGACAGATCATTTGTGTTTTTGTACTTTTGGTGAACGTGTTTTGTTCAGGAATATTAGAACTTATTTCCTACAAAAAGCTGCTGATACAAGTAGGAAGTATCAATTGGAGTTACGTACTCAATGATTTTGATATATTCCTTGATTTGTGTACACTTCGATGGAGCATCTGATGTTGTAGAAATTTCTATTTGTTTTCTGCCTATTTGAGTTTAATTTTTTGTTTCCTTCAACTTGAAAAGCTACATAGGAATATATATATTGCGTTATTTTCTATGCCTTGCAAGCAAAAATCTAAGTATCTAACAAAGTAAATTTCATGTGCTATCTTTCAATTGCATTCCAACCAGTGAGTATATACTGTGTGAGACAACTGAGCGTACACTATACCAAGCTGCACTCCATGCTATCTTTCAATACCCGTATACTGATAGATGATTCGCGATAACATAATAATTTGTGGGCCTTTTAATTCTTTTAACCTTGAGTATTTTTACGGTACTGGTTTTATTTCTTCCTAACTTATTTGACGAACTGAGGGTTAGTTTACCAGCTGCAATTTGTTTATTTGATGCAGCCCCGATACTACAGACTATATTCCTGGTCACTGTGAAAATAGATGCAACCTCTACATTTTTGCCTCTAGCTGGAACGTTTGGACCTTCTATGTGTTGCAGTTGTATGCAACTTGTTTTTCTTCAAGGGACAAATGTTGTTTGTGCTAGCTAATGGAAGTGGAACATATTCAATATGACTTTTGGGAATTTATGACTACTATTTTGTAATGTAATGTTTTCTGATAACTGAATTGAATTGATATAATTCTAGAGAGGAACATTTACTGTATTTAATGTGGTCTTGAATTGTGAATTCTAATTTGAATTATTTTCCTCTATATTTAATTTCTCTTAAAAATGTCACTTAATTATTTTGTTTTGTAAATTGCAGAAAATGGCTCGGCTCAAGCCGAGCCGTTTTCTGCAATTTTTAAAAAATACAGAATTAAACTATTGTAACAGCCCACTCTTACCATATTTATGCATTTCAGTTGGCTCTTGCATAAGAAAATTACATTTCCCTTTTCCTTTAAAATCTGTATTTCTCTTTTGTAACAGTTTCCTATAACGTTAAATAATACGAAATACATCAGATTTTGTATAGGTATTATGTTTATGTAACAGTCGGCTATTACAATATCAAAGTATTTACCAATGTATAATCTTTTTTCTTTATATATCCGTATTTTCTTTTATGTAACAGCTAGCTCTTATAAACAAGATGGATGTTGACTTTTACTTATGTAACAATTTGCTCTAGCATAACTTGTTACATTAATAACTTATGTAACAACCTGTTACATAAGAATTCATATGCTACAACACTTATTGTAACAAGTGGAAGTAACAACCTGCTCTTACATAAAGCCTTTATGTAAGAGGAATGAGCTTTATGTAAGAGTATTTACTTGTTGCATATATGTTAGTTTTCTAGTAGTGTACAACAAGTTTCTAGTGATTCTAGTGGGTCTTCTGATGAATGTTCAAGTGACGGAGGGAGTCCCGAGTACCGGAGATCAGCTGGAGTGCCCAAACTGGTTATCGGCGGGAACGATAATCCTCAAGCTCCTGACCACTTCTTGGAAAATCTTGATTCTAAGATGTTTTTGATTATAGATATAACTCCAAGGGATTTTGCAGTACGCCAGCTGAAGGTGCGTAAATGAATATATTAATTTCACAACATGTTAATCTTGTTCATCTACTGTGATAACTCTATAAAGTCTGTAATTACGTGTATTTTCATTCTTCTGGTCAGGAAGTATATGCACGTTTTGCCGCCGATCTGGGACTGCGGACATACAACCCTATCTTGTTCATCCTTGGTAATACCGATCAGACATGGAGTGTCACACTTATTTTCTCTCCTGGAGAGGCTTACTTTGCAGAGGGTTGGAACCGCTTTATGACGGAGAATGGACTAAGCGCCGGGGATAGCTTGGGATTTTTGGTCGACCCAGCGACAAATCTTGTGTGGACTGTCTATATCTTTCAGGGCTCCGTTGCCTGGACCTGCTCCATGATACATGTGTATTGTGATGAAACAATATTCACTATTTAACCTAAGAAGTTGATTAGCTAGCAACTCCTGATCATGCAAACTTTGAACTATAACTTGGTAAGACGATTCCATAATGTTAAGTCTCGGTATAATTGTTATTCTATTCTACTAGTACTAATTGAACAATGGAATCATTCAACGGTGGACTATGTAATTCTACTAGTACTATATCTGAATTTCTTTTGTATTCATAGATTGGGATATTGTCCTTACTGCCTTCCCTGTGGAATCGTTAAACAACTCATTCAACAGGGAGTAAAAATGACGGATGTGAATCATCATTAGCAATAGTAAAACATTGGTTTGAAATCGACCCATTATTAAATGTTAATGTGATTGGGCTTGTGTGATTAACTGAAAGTTATACTAGCTAATTTATTACCACCCACTATATTAAAGAAGTTTATGTAAATCATCATTAAATATGATTAGAGGATAATGTTTTATCTGACTTCCTCCATATTTGTTTACAAACGTGGCTATTCTACTGGGCCAAAAAATAATCGTAAGTTATGCCATACAATATAGCTTAGTTTTTAATATGAACAATTAACTGGGCCGATTTTACGAAAGAATGTGTTCACGTTTTCGGCCATTCAATCGATGGGCCCATTCTGATACGGGGAGGTATTTTATTTGAGACTGGCCCATTAATATGGGTTAACTATTCAATCGATTTAAGAACCCCTATTAATGATCCCATCATGCTGTATGAAATATAAGAAGTATAATATCAATAAGTTTTCGAGAAAAATAATCAATATGATATCTTAACCCGGATGGATATGGATAAATAAATATTAATTACCCAGATACCATGCAGACTACCACGCATACATCAAACTGGACCACCAGTCAACTTTTGTAACTTCCTTTGTTAATATCATAGGTACAAATATAAAAATAAAAATGAAAAGGGTACAAATTTAGTGAAAATCGATGATAAATGTCAAAATTCATAATTATATGAATTCATACAGTTCAAATCTTGAAAAAAAAGAAAAATTATATTGCATTTAATCAGTGAGTGAAGTTAATCCGATTGTTTTCGCTTAATGCTGAATGTGTGCCCAAATGTAGATTATAACTCTTATGATTTGGCCCATTATATCCACATCAGTTGAACTTGCAGACTATAATTAGATAAATCCCGTAGATAAATAAATTATCATACATTATGAAGATTAAGTTCGTGCTTCTTTTTTTTTTCCTGAATTTGTGTTGATTAGTATCTAGCTTGCATTGAAAAACCTTAGTTTCCGAATTGGTCCAAAAACAGTGTGCACACATGTCATGGGCCGGACTGTTGATAGGTCATATTCATTCGAGGCCCGTCAGTACTCTACCTATATATACTGACTATCTTATTGATACTAAATTTCTGTGGCATAATTTCATATAATATATTATATTTTGTAATAGAGTCGCCCAATCAATAGTTGTGAAGCTGAGTGATCCCGATGGCTGACTGGTCTAACATAAGAACCACACACAAGTTCAGCAAGGTTCTCAGGTCGTCCGTTGTTTCATATTTGGTATGTGTATCTATTCACACAACATAAGTTTTTTCATTAAGTTGTTGTTCTTAGTTGTTTCAATTTGTTTATTAAATAAAAACTTCGAAATACAGCGAATACCTCAAGATTTTGCGAGGCGTGTGCTACTTCCATGTCCAAAAACAATTTCTTTGTCGGTGTTGGATAATAAGATCTATTATGTCTCCATTGAGTTAAGAGATGGGTGTCTTTATTTGAACGAAGGATGGTCCACTTTCCGTGAAAAATATGTGGAAGTTGCGGAGATAATAATGTTTGTATTCGACGGAGAGAATCATTTCTTCGTGTCTGTTTTCGATATACTCGGAAACGAGAAAGTGTTTAGAGGTGATGAAGTTGACAGATCTTATATAGTGGATAATTGTCAGTCAGATGAACCAGATTTTGATTTCGGAATGAAATACTCCGATTCAGGGGAAGAGTCATCAGACGAGTACTATTACGACAGTGTTACCCTCACTATCAGTGAGTGTTTATGTTAGTTTGCCAGCGTTATTAATTAATCCTCTAAACTGTATACTAACAACCTATTTTGAAAAAATCAGACGAGGCTGAAAAGTTCAAACCCAATCTTGATTTGGTTAGGCCCTACCTCCCATTCCTCCCACACACTTGTATTGATGTTAGTTCTGACTTCTGAGGATGTCAGTTTAGACTCGGCATTGGTATAGTTACATTAAACTTTTTGTAAAAATCTAGCCCTAATTACATATATCTGAGTCGTATTAATGTTGACTTTGTTAAATAACATTAATATACAGGCTGTACCTGCTGAGTTTGCTAAAACACAATTCCATGGTGGTTTGGCGGTTGAGCGCATGAATGTTTACAAACATGGTTCGACCAGACTCGGTTTTAAGTATGAAGGTGATACGTTAAAGATCGTCCAAGGATGGAGCGAATTCATATTTGACCACGCTATAATTGCTGGAGATAAGTTGGCCATCCAGCAAAACAAGTGTGACTGTAGGGTGTGGGATGTGGTGGTAATCCGGGGCTCGGTCGATACTACTTGATCACTTATCCGAATTATATTATATGAGCGGTTTATACCGATCTATATCAGTTGTTCTTTAATATTGCTGAACTTGTATTGAAATGTTATTTAGAAATTATGCTGAACATATTAAAAAAGGGCGTTATGTTGGTTTCAACACGTCTATTATTATATTTATACAAGGTGCACACCTCTTTATCTCGTATCTTATCAGCGGTTTATTTTTGGATTTACTAACAGATCTAACCTTGACATACTACTTATTACGACATTGTTAAGACATCCTATTAATAACTATCTCTTTAAATTTAGACTTGATTTAAAGTTATAAATGGCTAGATGTAAATAAAATTGAATGATGAATTTAAAAAAACAGAAAAGTAGATCAACTCATAAACTGATACATACTAGGTAAATTTAGCTTGATACAACAATCGAACACTCAATCATCTGCTAAACGAAAAAATTCAAGACAAATCTGTATAAAAACATTCACAAAAAAAAAAAAAAAAAAAAAAAACTAAAGTGTGAAAAAGCATATATATATTCTAAATTCAATGTATTTACCTCTTGACCAGTTGATTTGAATTTTAACACAATACGATTAAATGCTAATAGTAAATTCAATGTTTGTAACTAGTGTTTCTGTTTTTTGAAGAGTTAATGCCACCTGTATCAGCTGAGATTTCGGTATGGTTGGTGTGGAACAATTACTTTGGTTTGATCTTTACCCCCAGAAGACTCAACTTCAAGCATTTTCGTGAACCTCCCTAGTTCTATCGTTGGAAGTATGCGATGCTGGGCTCTGATCACCTCTTTGATAGACACATGACTGGTAATTACTTTTGATTAACTATGCCTCTTTATCATTCTGCACATACACAACATCAAAAGCTCGTTTCGTGTTGTAAATTTGACTCCAAAACTGATACGCACTTATTAAATATTTGTTATTTGGTCATGCCTGGTATTTTTCCTGAATTTTGTGGCCGGAGGGTGCCTGCGAAAGTTCAACTTAAGTGTTGTAATGGTGTTTGGGACGTTGATATCACAACGACCGTTGGTGTTGTGTTTCTATGTCGTGGTTGGTGTGCATTTCGTGATGCTTGTAACTTGTCACTTTTTGATATGTTACTGTTTTCTCTTGATGAACCATAGACCATGAGTGTCGCTCTGTTTAAGTCTGACGGTAGTGAGCAGATAAAAGACTTCAGTGAATTAGGACTTTCTGATTTGGATCGCGGAAATCACACAGCCGAGGTGGGATTAATTATGTTACCTCCATCCTCTCGGGTGATGGTTCGAGGTGTTGCCCCTGTTTCTGATAATCCTGGTAAAAAATGCAATCAGGTCAAAATATATTATTCGGTAGGCATGATGCTAGTGTATCTTATACTGTAATTAAATTTTACGTTAAAATTTTTAAGTATATCATGATGTATTCGTCAGGTGAAAATATATTAGTGTACCCTCAATCTATTGTGATGGCAGATCTATAGGATATGTGTGTGTGGGTGGATGATTATTTGTCCTCTGAACTAATTGTGAATGCTAAATTTTAGTAACTATCTTACCTTAATCGCGTCTATCTGTTTCTTCCTTGTTCTTGTTACCCTGACTATGCTTAACCTTATCTGATTCTTCCTTGTTCTTGCTACCCTGACTATTCTTAACCTTATGTATATAGACATTGTTGGGTGTGGGGATTTGGCTACGAAGCGGCGTCGAGGTATATACAGAGTAAACGCATTGTTTCCTTTGATTATTTAACCTCTGATATCTGTTTATTACATGCACATGTCTATCTACCTTTATTTTGAAGATGAACCAAGCCCATTATGTGAAGATACAAATGGGGACAACATTGTGGCGAATCATTCGACGAGTCTTTGTGATAAAATGTGTAAGAATGCCATCCAACTGACACTGAAAGCGTTGCAATGTATGTACAGTTGTATATATCTATACTAATATTCATAAACTTCGCAGCTGGATCGTCAAAGCACGGTGACCCTGATCGATCTACAAGCCTCTGCCATTTTATTGGCCGTGTTTCTATGAATTACTGTCAGGTCACGGTCAGTGCATTGGATGTGTCTTGTAGACTAACAATGGTAAGGTTAAACAGAGAGTATTGTTCTAGAAAATAATTTATGCTTCACTTTGGTTTTTAACTATCTTTCTAATGTTCTCCATCAGCCACTCCCGCTTGATTTTGGTCGTGATACTCATATGCTTACCAATATCTCAAAAAATGCATTCAACCCCTTGTTCTATGTGCATTGTAGCGTTAACGATCTTAACTATTTAATGCAGAAAATACCAACTTTATTTGTTGAAGAGAATCTAATTAACACCCTGCCCCCGTCATGTTACTTTGCTTACCATGGATGGTTTCAAGTGGCAGATTGTGATTAAGGAAGTAAATGGTTACTTTTACTTAACCGGTGCTTGGATTAAAATGATCAAGCATTATAGGTTGTTGTATGGGGATATGGTT
>JAYMSL010002741.1:0-13703 GCA_036897195.1 Plantago coronopus | reverse complement strand
CCCCCCCCCCCTAAACCTTGTCCGACTCCATGAAAAGTTCAGTTTGTAGCTTAATTTTTCTTCTTCTACTGTCTAAGTTAAATTTAGTGCAAATATTATTTCCCCTGCGCGCAAGTTATACTACTGGTATATAATATTTGCATACAAAATTCGCAATATTTGGTGTGCGCCTGTATTTTCCCTTATACCTTGCAAAACATATAAGTGAATATTATTGCTAATCATAAACTTATAATCCTTGAGATTAAACAAATAAACTAAGAAGAAATCAAGTACTGGAAAGATAATATTCCACAGTGATGATAGGAATATGAATTTCAACAATGTAATGAGTAATCAAATGGATATGGTCCTTGATTTTTTAATCGAAAAAAGATGATTGATAGCAGAAACTATCCAAGTTCGATCTTTCAAGATGCAATCAGTACTAAAAAGATAGATAAAGCTCCATGAACCATTCCCCCAATTCTCATAACCAGGTTCTCCACATATCAAGCCTTTTATGAACAACAGGAAATCGACTGAGGCCGATTGAGGGCAGAGCGGACGTACCTGAGATGTGTTCTCCCCTTGTTCTTGATTATTGCCCATCACAAATGGATACTCTGGTGTTGATCCTTGCACTGGTGAGTAAGAACTCCCATGTCCACCTTTTCCCTGAAAAAGAGTTGATTCCGAAAAGAAAAAAAAGAAGAAGTCCAGAACATGCCTGGCAAAAGTTGGGTTATAGAGTATAAGTCCAAATCCAAAACATTAGAGGCACAATGCAATTGTAAAGCTGTCAAATTTATTAGAGTGTATGTTCCCTGGTAACTAATTCGTACACGAAATGGTCAAATTTCGCACATACAGCAAACCGTGTGGATACCTGATACTATAAATAATGGTTCTATTTCACAAGGAGTTATCAGTACTTACAGAGTTACATGGTTGAGGTTGTATGCATCTGATAGTTCTGGGACGAGAAAATTGCATGGGGGTGCTCGTGCTTGGGTTTCCATTGGAACAACCTCTTTGAGGAATTGAAACTGCTTCACCTCGTCTATCATGCTTAGCAATCTCAGCACGAGTCAGGCCGGGTTGTGTAGATTGCTCACCCTGGTATGCTCATAAGAACGCAAAATTATGTCCTGGATAAATACTTAGCAGGCCTTTGCCATTACCTTAGGCGGATTTCTGAGTTTTTCAAATTCTCAAACCATTAGAGACTAATAAATCAAGCATCGATCATAAATTACTGAAGAACAAGCTAAGTTTTTGCTAAAATGTGAAAAAAAAATCTTAATGTAAATGTTCCTTATACATTCTGCAAGCTTATTACAGATTCCAGTGAAATGCTTTTGTGCAATATTAGCTTAGTATAGTCTTTAATAAATTATGTGCAATGTAGTCTGGCTATGAATACATTCAAAGAAGAATAATACCTCGACTTGATCATTAGCTTTCCACTGTAACTGTGTGAGATTTGTCATGTCCTCTCTTTGAGCTGTCCATGTGAGATTTGAGGTGTGATTTCCACTCCATTTTTTCATGTCCATCAGCTGCACCTGCAGGTTGGTGTAGCTGCCCTCATGCCGAAATATGTGGAGAAACACTGCAGCATACTCTAGTCGATACAGCCACGTTGCACCCAATTGATGTTCATCCTCGTTTCATTTAACCAAGTTCACAATATTTTCTCTGCTAGACCAGAAAGAACATATTCTGAATATCGAGCAGCAATATCTCGAAGTGCTTGAACGAATTCAAGTCTGCATAAGATTCGGCAAGTTGATTTATGAAATCAACTTTGGAAACGAAGGAAATTCATTCACTGAATTGAGATAACTGAATGTTTACAAAGTGTGATGAAATTGAAAATGACAAAAGTAAAGTAATTGAGCTAACAGCTCTGTTTATATACAAAAGGGAAGACTAACTGCAATTAACTGAATAAGGTACAGTTCCAGAAGCTTCCGGTACAACCGTAATCCCTATTTCTTTTGCTGCGCTTGATTCTTCAGTTCGTCCTCATTCTTTAGTTCGTTCTTTAGTTCGTCGAAGCTCCGATCACAATTTAGGCATTCATCTAGGAGATGAGGACATCATTGTAGAGCTTGATGAGGTCCAAGATATAAACCTGTATGCGTGATCCAGTTGATTCAGGTCTACATATTTCTGAACAATTAAGCTTAAAAAATGATATACTAGTAGATGATCAGATAAACAAAACAATGATCATGGGCTATGAGGCATTAACTTTCAACACGTTGGAGAAGACCAAATCCAAAATTGATGGAAAAAAAAACTCGATTTCAGTTATTTCAATCACACGACTAAATTTGCTAGTCTAAAGAATCTAAACATCAACATTTATTAATTTAATCGGTTTGCTCATGATGGTTGTGTAAACAAGTGAAAGAATATAAAAATGAAAGCATGGCGGGACAACATAATTGAAAATAAAAAGATCTAGAGCCGCACAAATTAAAGATGATGATGACGTTCAGAATAAGAAAGACAACCTGCAAAGAGGAAAGTGTTGGGGCCGGGGCTGGTTGTCGAGGAAGAACAACTTTGAGTTAGGCCGCCGCCGAGGAAGAATATCATAGTAAAGAAGACCTAATTCAAATTAGGTCGAAATAGAATGAATGTTGCATATAAAGAACCAGATTCAAAATTTTCACTTGTGGTGAGTTGTGAGAAATAGAAAATAATCTATTTTCATTGTGTTTATAACGAGCGAGCCAATGTGTTGATGAGTAATTGTGAATTTGATCTATCTTATTTAACTAATAAAGTGAAACGACCCAGTCTAATGTATAGTCCAAACTAATGACGAAGACGTGTGATAGAGCACTATCGTTACACGTTTGAGACAACCAAATCTAAGTTGGGTGGAAAAGATTCGATTGAGAATCACTTCAATGTAAAACAAATTTGTTACTTCAATTGATATCTAACTACAATCAAAACAAAACAAAACAAAACGTACATATCTCATGTACGAATATTTACATTTTATACTAAATATAATACTAAAGTCAACATTTATCTTGTTATTGTTGTGTCGTTTTTTGAAAAAATTATTTCTAAACGGTACCGGATTAAAATTTTCGAACCACTTTTTCGATGTCAATTTTGAGAAGATTACTTAGTTAAGAGCAACGGCCCAATAAAGCAACAGATGAAAAGATAGGCCCAAAGTGGATTACTACCTTCCAATTCAATTCCCATCAAATCTGTTACTAACTGCTCCATTCGATGTTTCGCGATACCATTTCAAATTAGGGTTTCTTCCATTCAATTTCACCGTTTAGGAATTTCTGGTACGATCTTTTAAGCTCAATCCCTTCGATTTCTTCAGTGTAATGCAGTTGATTATTGCTTAATCCTAGGGAATTTTGTTTTTTCGTAGCCCTACCTTAACTTATTTCGTCATGGATGATGGGGAGCAGTTTCGCCGTGAAGAAGCGATCTCCGCCGTAGTAGATGAGGGCGAACAGTTTCTTGGTGAGGAAGAGGATGAGGACTATGATGATCTCTACAACGATGTTAATGTTGGGGAGAACTTCTTGCAGTCGATGCGGAAGAATGAGGATAAGTTAGGGAATACGAATGGAGGGGCGGCGGAGAACGTTGCACTGCCTCCGCCACCGCCACAGCAACAGCCGTCGCAACCTCCTGTGGTGGAGAGTGGTGGTGGAGGTTTACAGGAGGATGTTGGGGCGAATAGGGGTCCGGTTAGGGTTGATTCGTATCAGAATACTGGGTTTAACGGGACTAGTGGCACAACTGATGCTGGAATTGGTAGGGGAATTGGAGCGCCAGCTGGTAGTGGTGGTGGATTTAGGATGGAGCTAGGGCAGTCGGTTAATAGAGTAGCTAATATCGAAGAGAAAAACGTAGGTAACGCTATGCAGAATCACCAGCCGGTGGTGGTTCAGCATCAGTCTCCGCACCCTGGTGGTCCTGGTGGTCATGAGCATGTTGGACACATGAATGCTGGTGGGCATGTGTATGGAGGTGATGTCGGGGGTGGTGGTGGAGGGACTACTCTTTTTGTTGGTGATTTGCATTGGTGGACTACAGATGCTGAGCTTGAGTCAGAGCTCTGTAAGTATGGGGTAGTGAAAGAGGTTAAGTTCTTTGATGAGAGAGCTAGTGGAAAGTCAAAGGGTTACTGTCAGGTTGAGTTTTATGATTCTGCAGCCGCTACTGCGTGCAAGGAAGGGATGAACGGGCATTTGTTTAACGGTCGACCTTGTGTTGTTGCATTTGCTACACCTTTTACTGTTAAGAGGATGGGTGAGGCACAAGTTAGTAGAACCCAACAACAGATGGGTGGCCAGGGAACAGTGAGTCAACCTCGAAGAGGGCCTGGGGACATGCCTAGTAAGCCCACTGGTAGTGCACCTAACACTGGCAATTTGGCTGCTGGTGGGAATAATCAAGGAGGTGGTTTTGAAAACAGTGGGAGGGGCTTTGGGCGAGGAAACTGGGGTCGTGGTAATGGTCAAGGAGGAATGGGTGGTAGGGGAGCAATGGGGAATATGAGGGGTGGTAGAGCTGGTGGAATGGGGGGTCGTGGTTTCCAAGGTAATGGTAATGGATTTGGACAGGGTATGGGTGCTGCCCCTCCAATGATGCATCCTCAAGGTATGATGGGTCAAGGTTTTGAACCTCCTTTTGGAGGTCCAATGGGGAGGATGGGTGGTTATGGTGGGTTTGCTGGTGCACCTGCTGCACCCTTCCCAGGGATGATGCCTCCATTTGGAAATGTTGGTATGCCAGCACCCCATGTTAACCCAGCATTCTTTGGAAGGGGTATGCCTATGAACAATATGGGGATGATGCAGAATCCTGGCGTTGATGGGCCTAATATGGGCATGTGGTCAGATCCTAACGCTGGAGGATGGGCAGGTGATGAACATGGAGGGAGAGCAGGGGAGTCTAGTTACGGGGAAGAAGCTGCCTCTGATCATAATTACGGAGAAGGAAGCCAAGAGAAAGGGCAGTGGCCTAATGCTACAAAGGAAAAAGACAGGGATGCTGAGAGAGACTGGTCTGGCACTTCAGAGAGAAGGTACCGGGATGATAGAGATGCAGGTTATGACAGGGAGGCTCCCCGAGAAAAGGATATAGCACGAGATAATGATTTGCCAGAGAGAAGGCATCGTGATGTCAGAGATGGTGGGCGAGACAGGGATAGGGAGCGTGAAAGAGATCGTGATCATTCCCTAGACCGTGACCGTGATCGAGAGCGAGAACGCCACAGCCACAGGGACGATAGAGATAGATACAATGAGAGTCATAGGTACAGAAACCGTGAATATGACGATGACCGGGATAGGGGAAGATCATCTAGGACACATAGCAAATCAAGGCATGATGAAGATCATAGATCAAAGTCACGGGATGCTGATTATGGGAAAAGGCGGCGCCTAACCCCCAACTAACGCAATGGGATGCTGATATAATTCGGAGTAGACGAAGCCAAGTAAGTAGTTTGTCTTTGTAGTTATTTTACAAGCTGTACTGATTTCTAGCTGAGATTTTTTTTTTCTTCTTTCGCCTGGATGTCATTTTTGATAAGGGTTTCTACGGTATATGATTTTCATGGTCAATCACAAGTTAGTTTATTCAGAAAAACTGGTCATTCCATATCCAAGTTTTTGGTTTGGCATCCTGTCATTTCAGTCTTCTTTTGGGGTTTAGTATTTAGTATATAGAAGAACCTTCCCCATGGAACTTGATGAGGTCTTGTTCATATCGACATCGGTTGCTTTCAAGGGGGTTGGTGCATGCATTAAAACTTCATATTGCATTGGTGTATGTGCTGAACTTCTGTTGGTGTTTTTGCGTGTGCTGAACCTAAGTTCGTTCCAACTGGGCCAGCATTTCATTATTCGTGTATGCATGTGTGGTTCCCTGTCATAACGTAATCATCTGATAATATTTTTCATGCTAGTTGGAAGGGCTACAAGTTTTCATGAGAAGCTGTTGTTTCATCGAAGTGTCTGGTTCTTACAAGATGAAGGTGTGGTGAAGCTTCTATCAAGAGAGAAATGAGAGAACTTGGCGACACACATCATTGGCCATATTTATTTTTTTATGGAACCTTTTTAAATTTCAATTTTCAGACATTGAATATGACTTAATGGCTGTAGTAAACCTAGTGCTGTGGTGGTTATGGGCTGATATGCTGTAGCTTGAGATGTGAATGCTTACAAATTTACTGTACTATTGTTCTGTATTAGCTTAAAACTAGATCTTGCTATGTTGCCCTCATGTTTTGTTTGCTTTCTGTTGTATTCGTTTTCATTTTCTCAATCCCCGAGTTTTTATATGGGGTGTATCTGTTTGTAGCGGCATTTTTTTCTCCTTTTGTAAATATCCTGTAGATTTCTAGATGTATACTTGAACTAATGTAATCCTTACCTTTGTAAATATCTCTGACCTGTGTATATAATCCTTATACTTATCTAATTGGTGTTCTCTGCTCTACAATACATGGATTCATGTTATTATGTTGTGCTTTTGTCCCTTGGAGGCTTGGATTGGTATTGCAACCATGTACGCCGAATATGATAACTACTATTACTAAGCCTCATGATCTTAGAATAGTCGATGCTGCAAAGCTAACTACAAGTGTTCCTAACACTAGTTCTGACTTTCTGAAATGAAAAGGATAACTTCACACAACCTCTGGCCTCCTGAGCTTTATTAACAAGTAAGTCGCAGGATGCAGATGATGTGTGTAATCACTTCCTTTGGAGGATTTCTGAAGATCTTGTTTTCTGTAATTGCTGTTTAGTTTGCTGTTGTTGTTGTTGTGTATATTTGCTGAATTTATCACACTGCTGCTCAAATCGTTTTTGTAGTTGCTATATGTGATCTGGACTTTGGTGCGTCTTTCGGATGCAATGCTTGTTAATTCTTCGTTTGTGAAGCTTAAGTTGTGGTAGCTCAAGGATTTTAGACTTTTGTTTGTTATCGACGTGAATGAATATTTTTGGATCACTTGGATCAGTATTTAGTCGCACTCGTTATGTATTTGTGTATCCAACTTTTTGTTCCATTTATAGAATAAAGACTGGAGTAGTTTAGAAAGGAGTCTTCTGGATAAAAATAAAATGCTGGGGATTGATATCTTCTGAGATCTTCCAATATCTATATCAAAGTCTTAAAGATCACTAGACACACAGTATGGTATACTTCAATGTACCCCATACCTCTTTTGGAACGATGTGGTTCGGGTTAGGATCCCTTTAGAACCAAGTCAGTCAATATTATACATAATATTATACATGTGTGTTGGCTTGTAATTTGGTGTTACCCATCTCGTAACCAATCTGGTCGAATACTCAGCGGGTGAATATCCGTTCAAACCAAGCTGGTGCAGGTGCTAGTATTCGACTCCCACCCGTTATATTTAATACTTGCTACAACCTGATCTGCACACATTAAATTTTACACCCAATCCCTATTTATTACATTTATACGCTTACTCCATCCTCACCAAAAAAAAAAAAAAAACAAACGACAAATATGTTTTAGTTTTACATAGGGTCCACCGCTACACCAACCCCATCAGATACTCGGGTAGGCTGGGTTGGGTGTTGGTGGGTGCGGGAGTAAAATCCATACCCCGCCCATACATACATAATGGAGCAGGTGATAGCGGGTAATGAGTGAGTATTACGGGATATTCACCCAAATAGTACTAGCACATGCATTAAGATTTGTTGTGAAATGAAACAAAACTATGGACTTTCAATGCGTCAACATTATGATTATGGGGTTGCAAGTTGATGTTCTACTTGATACATTAAGATAAGGGGAAAGGAAGAGTGGAATATCTCCTCATGAGTCATGCTAGTATAATCTATCCAAATACTCATTTTGGTGCCTTTATGGTGAGCATTGATGTTTCTTGTTGGTTTTTCCTCATTTGGTTTCCATTTCATGTTTTAGTTGGTGAATATTTATGACATATTTCACCAAGATGTAACTCAACTTATTGATTGTTCTATATTCTTACATTAGTTTCAGTTTCATCTATATGTAGATGTACATTTAATGCACTCGTAATATAAATTAAATATACAAATTCTTGGGAAAGACGCACTTTTACCGTAACATAGGAAAAAGCTGGTACTTGTACTGTAACATAGGAAAACGTTGAATTTTTAAGTAACATATGGATGTTTTAAATATTTTTTTTCTTATATTTAGAAAAAGACCGACCTACACAAGACTGTCTCAATAACGATATACAAACATCGCATATTTAATTAAAACACTATTACATACTCTCTCCGGTCTATTACAATCTTCCTATGGACTTACTTTATCTAATTTTTAGGAGAATTGTTATTATATTAGTAAGAGAGGGGGAAATAGAGTAAAGTGGAGATAAAGTACGATGGAATAAGTGATGATAAATTAAGAAATATAAATAATAAAAAATTAGTTAGTGGGATAAAACTTTCCATTTAGGGGTTAGAAAGATTGTAATGGGAGGCCAAAAAGGGAAAGTTGGGAAACTTGTAAAAGAACGGAGAGGGTATTTCATATTTTTGGTAATACATGGTAATGTAATAATGTATGTACATTAATAACATATTGATGTTTGATAACTATCTAATATTTGTCGGTAACATGTGATGTGTATCACGTCTTAAATATTCATTCAGGATTCAGGAAGGAAGAAAAATTAGCTAAATGTGGCATTTTTTTTTCTTTTTTTTTGAATCGGCAAAATATGGTAAGGAATCTTCGGAAATAACAAACGAGGATTGCACGTAATATGTCTGAAACCGAAACTAAAATTTCCCGCTAAATGCAAAAGGCGAGGAAATCAGATAAAAACCAGGATAACACACGTCCTTGTAAATATTGGAGATCAAAACTTCAAAGAGTATCTAAACTGAGAGTAGCATAGAAAATCAATTTAAATGGTCCAACTCCAGTGTCCATTCCATCCAGACCATACTGCCTTCAATTCATTGATCTAAGCCTTAGGCTATTCGGTTACACCTTTTAACTCCGCGGATTATATCACGCATATATCTTCCTAACAGTAGTGTATAAGAAGATACACGGCCTAAAAATGTAAAACTGGAAGTCACAGTACGATCTTTCAACCGTCAATTCCTTCAAATGTTCCGGTTATATCTAAGTTTACGTATAATATCACACGTATATCTAATTGACAGTAATGAACAAGAAGATACAACGACCTAGAAATAGAGCCGAAAAGCATCAGAAAAAACCGAATACATCTTAGGTCTGCGGATAATATCACGCGTATACCTTCCCATCCGCAGTCAAAAGGAAGATACACGACCTAAAGTTGTATAGCCGGAAATCACAGCTTATCTTTCCTCCATCAATTCCATACAAGTGTTCCGGTTATATCTAAGTTTGCGGATAATATCACGTGTGTATCTACACGTCAGCAATGAACAAGAAGATACACGACCTATAATATAGAGTCGAAAGTCACAGCTTGATCTATTTTTTGTCAACCTCCTATACTATATACCCACGAAGGAGTAGTTGCAAGAAATTTAAAGATGTGATCATAGATCTAAGCCCACGATACTGTAGCAGAAGCAAGAAACTGAGGGAGAAGAGGAATAAACTCGTCTGTGGTGAAAATCGTCATCTTCAAGTATTTTGAATAGTCTCATCTTCATTGATGTTGAGAATGTTCATTGATGTTGAGAATATATACGCGAGATAATTGTAGACCCAATTTCAAACCTAGAACTCTGAAGGAATTGACGGTTTTATATCCTAAATCGTGTATTTTCCTCTTTCATTGTTGTTGAGAATATATACATGTGACAATATTTGCAAGCCAAGGATAAACCCTGATTATTGTAAGGAGTTGACATTAGGTCGTGTACCTCCTTTTTCATTGTTAATGCACGCGTGATATTACTCGCAGACCTATGATAAACCCAGATTAGGTTCCGGATGCTCCATGATGATATTTATCCATTGATGGTATCAGCAATCAATTCAAGCCTGATCCTTTAGTCCCGGCTTCTAGTTATGTATTCATGGTTGGGAAAAGCTATCTCGCGTGTGTAGCCTATGACAATTAGGGGAAGTATTTAAATCTAGTGTAGACATATTACGTGGAACTCTCTATCGAGGAATTTCCTCATTATAAATTTAATTTTCCCGTTTCGAAAAATATTCCAAATGTACGAAGTTTTGGTAGAAAATTCACTATGTTGGAGATCAAATGTTTGGTATAGCGTTTATAGCCTAATGGAGTGACACACCTTTATCTCGTACTAAAATGTCACGGGTTCAATCTTCTAAAATGAGTAATGATTTACTGAAAATTTAATAATTTTAATTAATTCTTGATTAAAATGTTCTAAAATAAAATCTTAACATTATTTTTTTTTCTAGAAAAAAGGGTTAAATGGAGAAAGGGCAAAAGGGGAGGTCCATGTAAGCGACTATTCAGATCTCAATTGGTCACAAAACACCCAATCAAACAAGTCCACATCACACACCCTTAATCAACGGTGCATATTCCTCCACTCAGAACCAATCCAACGATCACAAACACCTAATACAAAAAGCGTAGTTATCGACATGCAACGGACCACAATCGTCCACGTGTCTCACCCGATCGCTTATTATACCATTTGATCCAACGGACATCTTAATTCTCTCACTCCAAAACCCCCTTCCACTTTCTCTCTCTAAACGCAACAAAACAAAAACCCAATCAAAACATTTCCCTCTCTTCTCAGCTCCCCGGAATATTCCCAATTTCCCATGGCAGATTCCGACAACGAATCAGGCGGTCTCCGGGAAGAGATCTCCCCGCGCGAGCAAGACCGGTTCCTCCCAATCGCGAACGTCAGCCGGATCATGAAGAAGGCACTTCCGGCGAACGCGAAAATCTCCAAGGATGCCAAGGAGACTGTGCAGGAGTGTGTTTCGGAGTTTATCAGTTTTATCACCGGCGAGGCGTCGGATAAGTGCCAGAGGGAGAAGAGGAAGACGATTAACGGCGACGATTTGCTGTGGGCGATGACGACGCTGGGGTTTGAGGAGTATGTGGAGCCGTTGAAGATTTACTTGCAGAGGTTTAGGGATTTGGAAGGGGAGAAGAGTGCGATGGCGGGGAAGGAGGTGGTTTCCGGCGGAAATGGGGGAGTGGTGGGGTATAATGAGGGGATGTTTGGCATGAATGTGGGTGTGAATGCCATGAGTCATCATCATCAGGTGCAGGCGGGTCAGGTTTATGGCGGGTATGGAGGACCCGGGAAGGTGGGGCCGGGAGGGTATCATGTCGGGTCGGGTTCCGGTGGTGGTGGGCGGTAGTGGTGGGGGTTAATGATGATTATTGAAGATTAAAGCAATTGATTAGTGTTAATGATGTGGACTTAATGTAAATATAGTCAACTTTATATAATGTATTTATGTAAAAAAAAGTTACTACTACTAGGAGCTTTATGATTTTTATGAAATATGGTAAAAGTAGTATAATATGAGGTGTAAGTGTATGAAAATGAGCTGGTGTAGAAAGTGACAAATGGATGTTTTATTTTTTGGGTAGTTTTTTATGTTTGTTTTATATTAAAGTATTGCGTTTTGTTTATAGACTTAGGTAAATCCTACGGATTCACGAAATCACGTGGTTTAAGTTAAACTGTAGAAGTGTGGCACACTCAGGACTAGAATGGCATGCATAATCACAAGTTGGATGCCCTGCATGATTGCGAAATTTTCACACAAGTTCGTATTTTGCGGAATTCGAATTTGTGACCAATAAGAAGTTTCTCCTCTCGTGAACATTACATGTGATACACTATTATTGTGTTGCATGGAGTGGTTGTCATGTTCCTAATGTAATTTAATTTTAGTTAAGTTCGCTTTGTAGCACATAAAACTATGCACATAACAAAATTACCTCACACATAATAAACATTTTTCGATTATAATAAACCAAAAAAGTAATGTACTTCATTAACTTCTTTTTTTTTTAATAAAATGTATCGCCTGTAAACTTTAAAAATTTATATTTTGTGAGATATAAGTATTAAATAATCGTACACATGAAATATCACAAAATATCCTAAAACGAACACTTCAGTTGAGTATATAAGGTTGATACAATTAGATAGCAAACAAAGCGATGATAAGTTCTATCATTATCATATACCGAACATAACAAACCAGATCCATAGTAGCCAATTTGCAGAAATGCAATTGATTGAATTTGGTGAGTGTCTTTTTCTATAAGGTAGTGTTTGGTTTGAAAACCGGGTATGTGAAAAGTCTTCACCTTGAGTGTGTGAAAAATGAATACCCACACACACTAGAGTGTGTTGACTGCATATTCCCCATGTTTGGTTACTAATTGCACACATTTGAACCGGGAATCTGTTTTTCACATATCCATCGTTTGGTAGGCCAAATTAGAGGGGGATGTGAAATTGGGCTTCTTAACAGCCATGTTAATACACTTGGGCCCCCATGGGTTTTGTCATGTTGTGCAAGTGATTAAGAAGGCTTCCAACATGTTTGGGAATTGGGCTCAACAATCCAAGTGTCACTTTAGATATTTCTGAAGAGTCATTTCTGCGTATTACGAATATTTTATCGGGTAAATTATCGAACACCTAAAATTTTTTGATATAGGCAAAATGTCTAGAATAAATAATAATTCATCAAAATCCTTCTTACCTATATCGAGTGAGGAAGTTTGTAATGTAATGCCAAAAAAAAAAAAAAGGGAAAGCTAGGGAGTTTTTATCGGAACGGAGGTAGTACTTCACAAAGGTAAATTTTTAATGATTTCTTCAACACTAGTATCAATCATCTATATTTTGAGTTCAAATTCAAATTTCCATTCTAGCTCAACTATTCCACATCCAAATTTATACTACTTCTCAACTTCATTCAAATATGGCCAGTTGATCACAAAAAACAGTACACAAATAACAATACCACACACACAAAGGCACAACAGCATGAGAAAACAGGCACCATTGCATTGAAGCCTTAAGTTAGTTCATTGCGAAATAACACATCACAGAAAACAATGATCGAGGTTGCGACTTGCTGAGTCTCAATCTCGTAACATGTCACAACTAGCGACTAGTAGTGTGACCCTGTAAGGCGCAAGCCACTCAGGAAGGACATGTACCGTCTTAAACATCCTTGAAAAATGATAAAGCATCAATCGGCAGTAAGAGTCTATACCGTGGATGATGCATCCACAAGCAGCACATACACATTCAATCACTGGTTTCCAATAGATATATACCGCATTGGGACTAATCCGGTCATACATGCATGACATATGTCTACTGGCAAAGGTCGACCAAAAAGAACAGACGGCGGAGGCGGAGTGAAAAAACGAAGTGCTGGAAAAATGGTCTCCAGATCGTATATATATTCCCTCCAAATCTATTAGCTTAACAAAGAATGATTACTTAGCTTAATAAATCACGATCACAACAGCCTAAACGCAATCACAGGCGGATTACTGTTCATGTCAGAATCCCATTTTTGAAATACCTCCTCCCCCAGGTATTTCAAATGTGGGAAAAATGTTGATTTTGTGCTTGAAGAATTCCCCCGGCTAGTGGAGCGGTCGGACCAGAGCACACACACATGGAGAAAACCTTATTTGCTACCAAACAATGGGTATGTGAAAAGTCAATGGGTTTTTTTAACAT
>JAYMSL010002740.1:0-13704 GCA_036897195.1 Plantago coronopus | reverse complement strand
CAGCAAATTGAATTAAGCCAGAACGGCTAAGATCGTTGACAAAGGTCAACGGATTTTAGTGACGAATAGATCTATTCGTCACTAAAAAATTTAGTGACGAACCGTTTACTGACGAGGAATCTATTCGTCAGGAAATTTGAGCGATTCGTCAGTAAATTTTTTAGTGACGAATAGATCGATTTTAGTGACGAATAGATTCCTCAGTAAATCCAGTTCTTTTTGTAGTGTTTTTGAGGCTTGGGAAAATGTTTATTTGTTGTTTGGTGGCTGACTTGTAATGATGAACTCGGTGTTGAATGCGCTGCCATTATACTACTTTTCTTTCTTTAAGGCACCCCAGAAGATTGTGCACGAACTTACATCATTACAGTGAAACTTTCTATGGGGAGGGAGGGGTACGGAAGGTGAACGTAAGATATCATGGGTGGAATGGAAGAAAGTTTGCTATGCAAAAGAGGAAGGGGGTTGGGCGTAAGAGAGTTGGCTAGTTTTAATGCTGCCTTGTTGGCTAAGTGGGCATGTCGTTAGCTGCAAGAAGGGAGCGGGCTGTGGAAAAGGGTGTTGGACTTGAAATATGGGGGACTTGTGGAGTCGCTGGAGTTCTTTTCGAGGCAGGGAAGAAGAAAGAGAGAGTGGTCGGGATGGTCGATGGATTTGATAAAAATATTATGCAAAGATGATTGGTTTATGAATAATATTCGTCGACGGATTGGGGATGGAGAATTAACAAAGTACTGGGAGCACAATTGGACCGCGGATAACAAAAAGATGAAGGATAAATGGTCGAGGTTGTACCGACTTGAAGTGCAGCAGGATGCTACGGTGGCAACACGTTGTCAAGTGCTAGATGGAGTGGTGTCAGTGCTTGGACAGTGGTATCGGGAGCTGCTTGACAGAGAGAAGAGATTGCTGGCAGAGTTACAAAGAGAATACAGCACGTTGCTGCTGTGTAGAGGCGAACAGGACGTGTAGGTGTGGGGCTCTTCTTCTTCTTCTTCTTCTTCTTCTTCTTCTTCTTCTTCTTCTTCTTCTTCTTCTTCTTCTTCTTCTTCTTCTTCTCCTTCTTCTTCTTCAGGTGAGTACACTGTGAAAGAGGGTTATAAACTTAATTACATGATGGAGGAACAATACAACATGAAGGAGTGGTGTAGCGTGGTGTGGAATAAGTGGGCTCCATCGAAAGTGAATACGTTTGTTTGGAAAGTAATTCAAAAAAGGATTCCAACGAAACAATATTTGAGACGAAGAGGAGTTTTTTTCAGTGATGAAGGTGTTCTATGCGACTTGTGTAAATGCGAGGTTGAGTCCACCTCACATTTGTTGATTGATTATGCGTTTGCGAGGAAAGTGTGGGGAATTATTTCGGCCTGGTTGAGTATCGAGATGGCGACGGGGGAGAGTTCGGTTTAGTTTCATAATAACTTTTGAGAGGCTGGAGTTGGAATAGATCGCGGGTGCTGGCAGCTCATATGGCATGGCACGTTGTGGTGCATTTGGCAGGGGCGTAATGGAAAGAGGTTTCAGAATGGTGAGTCTTCTCCATGGCAAACTACAGAGTGCATTAAGCGTAACCTTTGGCTTTGGCTTGTTGGTAAAGGGAAAATGCAAGCTCATGTGAGATATGTGGATTGGATGCTGGAACCGAGACTTTGTTTATCCTGATTTGTTTTCGATCATGTGATTGGTTTAGGTTCATGGTATGGTGTGCCTGGTGTAAGGAGGGTGTCATTTTGGTGTTGATGTAATTGTAAATATTTCACATAATATTAATAAATTATTTTGTCGATTAAAAAAAACTAGGATTCTAAAAACATGTTTTTTTAAATAATTTAATTCAACATCCATTTGTTAACACTTCTCTATTTACACCCCCTACTATATTTATATTATTATTACTTTCAAGTGACTATCTATTTATACAATACACATGTTTATGCTAACAATAGTAATAAATTATTTAAAATTATATGGTTATACCTTGATTTACGGTTTACGAGCACTTCAACTACAGACATACACATAACTTCCCACAGACTTTGTGTGTACGTTTCTCTTTGCTCTTTGACTAACAAATTGTTATCACCTTCATATGAATTTATGAAAATTACTGGCATAAGGCCCAACTACTTGTTTCGTCAAAAATTGCTCAAAATTTGCAGGTAAGGTTTTTTTTATGACATGCTCACATATATATTTTCGCATTGAAAATGATTATTATACCATCCTGTCTACAAATTTATAGTCATGTAGGTTTGATTCATTTATACTTATTTCGATAATTTATTTGGTATATATATGTCAATTGTTTTTTTTATCACATGAAGCATGTGAAGTTCTGTTTGTGAATGTCTTGTGATTAGAATTATTATGTATTTCTTCACATCTGTACTATCAACTATACATGTTGTCAATTTAGCATGTGAAGTTCTGTTTTGTGAATGTCTTGTGATTAGAATTATTGTATTTCTTCACATCTATATGATCATGAACCATCAACTATACCTATAGTCCATTTTGTTTTAATTCGTGTCTTCAAAGATTACAACTTATTATAGATACTTGTTCTTACTCGATGATTGATGCCACAATCATATAAGTGTTACAATAAATTAATTTGTAGTAGAAAATACTATTATCTATAATTAAAATTAAAATTTCGCCTGAAAAGCATGTATTTTTAAGGCACTCTCAATGTACCATAAAAATACATCATTTGTCGAAGTTGGACATGCTAGACGATGGAGGTGTGAGTATTAATATCCTCTCGGACCACTAGGATGTTCCCAATCTTTTGTACTTTCCTTTCTTGTAAAAAAATGATCTGTCGTATTATATGTCCCGCTCTATTTCCTCATAATACATATGCATATATGACTTATCCCGATTTATTCCACAGTTCAATTCATTACTTTTAATTTATTATAATAACTACTGAACAATAATATTACGCAAATTCTACTAGATTTTATTTAAACAATGAAAAAAATTCAAACACGCCATATTTGTAATGGGGATATATAGAGGGAGTAATGTTTTCTCGAATCTTCCTTGTATCAATATTATAGTAATGAGAAGTCCTTATCTTATTTAACTGGACAATTTTAGCAAGTTATGTGAGACGAAACATACAATTAACATTTTATTTTTGTCAAGTGTTTCAAGTGGAAACAAATAGTGCATGAATTTATCCTCATTTATGTAACCTCTTTTCTCCAAAAATTGTATAGGTTCTTTTAAGAGGGTTAAGAAGATTGAGCAGATTGGTTTAAAATGGGTTCAGTTAGTGGAGATGAGATTCTTGACTGGGATGCTCTAAGTTCCAATTGTGCTCCAGAGAATAAAATATTTGTTTCGGTGAGGATGAGACCTCTAAATGATAGAGAAATCACACAAAATGATGTGGCTGACTGGGAATGCATCGATGACACAACCATCATATTCAAGAACACTTTTCAGGAACGCTCAAATTTTCCATCTGCTTATAGCTTCGGTAAGTTATGATGTGTTTGTGTAAATTGAAAATAGAAGAAAGGAAAACAATAAGAGAAACTTTCATTTTCTATGTTTCTGTCAAACATTTGGAAAATTGGGAAATAGTTGAAAACATTTACATTAAGGAAAAACAAGTATGATACGACAAATCCACCTATTTTAATGTTCATACCTTGTGTATAAAGTAAAATACCTTGGGTATAAAGTAAAATAGACAAAATCCACCTATTTTGATGTTCATACCTTGTATTTTCTAGGAAAAAAAATCCCACTAATATTGATCTTCTCCTATTTGTTTTCATTTCTCTATTTTTCATGTGAACAAACACAACACAACATATAATAGAATTAGTCCAATGTAGGAATTTCTTTTAATTGAGTAATATTCATTTATTTATACTTAACACTATTCAAATGGGCAGATAGAGTATTTGCACCGAATTGCTCTACAATGCGAGTTTACAAGGAAGCTGCAAAGAAAACTGCACTTTCTGTTTTAAGTGGAATCAATTGTGAGTACTTGCAGAATCACAATATATAATTATTCACTTATATAAACATTAAAAAAATAACAACGACCAAAATTTATGTTTGCAGCAACTATTTTTGCATATGGGCAAACAAGCAGCGGAAAAACATACACTATGTCCGGAATTACTGAGTATGCAATCACAGATATATATGAATACATAGGAAAGGTGCTTTTTAACAGTGTTGATATGTTTTTTTTGAATTGTCTAAGTCTTTGGCATAAAGTTGAATAAATATATAATGTTCAGCATCAAGAAAGGGAATTTGAATTAAAATTTTCTGCACTGGAGATTCATAATGAAATAGTCACGGACTTGTTGAGCACAGAGGGTACTGCACTTAGACTGCTAGATGATCCGGAGGTACAATTTATAGTTATTAGTAATATTTTATCTTCTATTTATTACTAATATTTAATACAAGATTAATTTGAGTTGTTGTCTTGACAGAAAGGGATCGTTGTGGAGAAACTTATAGAGGTGAATGTAACAGATTCTAGCCATCTAAATGAGCTCATATCAATTTGTAAATGTAAGTTAAAAAAAAGGAAGAATATATTTTGAGTAGTATTTTTGAATAATATGTGGTTGACAGTCTGATGAAAAAACACTGATCATCTTTCTCTTAATCAAGTTATGGTTACAAAACCCCTTTTGTTGCAGCCCAAAGAAAGATTGGAGAGACGGCTCTGAATGAGATGAGCTCTAGATCTCATCAGATTATGCGCTTGGTACATCTGAAAGTTACTAGTTAGTCACACTACTTTTTTCTTCATGATGATCTATGCTGACTTCCTATTGCATGGATATTAGTGCAGACTGTTGAAAGCGAGTCTAGTGGATACATCAATGTTGGGAATTCAACAACTCTAACGGCTTCTGTGGTATGAACATTAAATGAATTTCGTCAACGTTAATTTTGACAATTCAGCCTGAGAGTAGAAGAAATATGGTAAAGGAAAATGTGATGCATCTCATGTTTTTTGAACACAGAATTTCGTTGATCTGGCAGGAAGTGAACGTGCTTCTCAAACCTTATCGGCGGGGACAAGACTAAAAGAAGGTTGCCATATAAATCGTAGTCTCTTAACACTTGGTACAGTAATTCGTAAATTAAGGTACAATTTCTAACATTTAGTCTATAATGTCAGTATGTTTGATAAAATTAGTATCTCATTATCAATCTAGTTTTTTTTTTTTTTTTTTTTCATATTGAGCCACTTGTGCTACTTTTATGCAGCAAAGGGCGGAATGGTCACATTCCATTTAGAGACTCTAAAATCACGCGCATACTTCAGAATTCATTA
Source organism: Plantago coronopus (assembly GCA_036897195.1). Lineage (NCBI taxonomy): Eukaryota > Viridiplantae > Streptophyta > Magnoliopsida > Lamiales > Plantaginaceae > Plantago > Plantago coronopus. Next base: position 8,375 of record JAYMSL010002740.1, on the reverse strand, counting down.
GGCGGTAATTCAAAAACAGCTATTATATGCACCATAAGCCCTGCTCATGCTCATGTTGAGCAGTCTAGAAACACCCTTGCATTTGCAAATTGCGCCAAACATGTGAGCACAAACGCACAAGTCAATATTGTAATTTCAGAGAAAGCATTGGTGAAGCAGTTGCAGAGAGAATTAGCTAGACTGGAGAATGAGTTGAGGAACTTGAATTCTCATGATATAGTTGCTGGATCTATGTCAGCAATGAAAGAGAAAGAATGTCTAATCGAAAAGGTGAATATATGATTTACTGATTTTAAAAAATCATGACCACTTTGATCCTTGGAATGACAAATAATTATGAATTAGTCTTGATAATCTTTAATCAATCATACACATTATATTATCATGCTTGGGTGCAAATAATCAACTAACATTGCACTTATTTATGTGATGGTTAACACTAAATTTCATGTCTCTCACATTCCAGATGGATAGGGAAATAAACGAATTAACACATCAACGGGACCAAGCTATATCTCGTCTTGAGGATTACTTAAAGTCAGAGGGAGAATATCCAACACCTGAGATGGCTATTTCCCTTCAGTCCGGTCAACTAGAACGGGTAAATTCAAGAATCATTCAAGATACATTCCTTCAGAACAATGATGATGATTTTTTATCTGAAGGAACATCTCCGACAATGTACATTGATAAGTACTTTGGTCCTGATCCATGTCGAGGTTGGGAAAATAATAATGGTCATGAAATCTATAAGAATTCTGAGGATGATCCGAAAAAAACTCAGTGTCGCGAATTTGACATGACTAAAAATGATATGGTTACAAGTTCGGTCTCCACACTTGAGAGAGGTCAAGATCCACGTGGTTTAAGTCCTAAGACGTCCAAAAGCAACAGTTGTTCCCTACCAAAGCTAGGTCACCTATGTACTAATGAGAAAGATGGACACAATCTAAGTCCTAACACATCCAGACAACGAAGTTGCTCCCCACCAAAGGGTGGTCACCAATGTACTAACGAAGATGTACATAATTTGAGCCCGAATATATCGAGGAGTAGAAGTTGTTCCGAAACTTCGACAAATATAACAAGATTTGTGAGCTCTGAACTAGAAAATGAGACAGAAGATCCTTCAGAGGAAGAAATGGATGATAAAGGAACACTCTTTTATATGGAGCCATCACCATGCAGTGTGTATCTAACAGCAAAAAATTCAACAAGTTCTATCGATGAGTTCATAATATCAGACGAAGATCATATAATCAAGCAACTAGATGACAGTTTAAGAGAAGTTAATGCAGCAATCGATGCTGAATTAATGAAGCAATGTGCAGATGATTTGGTTGGATTGAACACTTATCAGATTGATCCCGAGGAGGTAGAAAACTTTAATAATCCAGATAAAATTGATGAAGATGGCCCTTGTCAAAATGAGAGTATAAACCAATCAACTTCTGACTGGTCCAACGAATTTGAGAGGCAAAGAAGGGAGATAATAGAACTTTGGAGTGCTTGTAACATTCCATTAGTTCATAGAACCTACTTTTTCCTTCTTTTCAAAGGAGATCCATCAGATGTTGTATACATGGAGGTGGAGGTTAGGCGACTATCTTTTCTCAAAAATGCATTACATGGAGTGAGAGTCATCAAAGATGATCAGCCATTCACATGGGCCTCAAGGTACTCCTCAATGGTTTCCACGTTGCTAATATAGAACTAAACATAAATGTTGTCGTTAATTTACATGCATAAATAAATAAAGTAAAATTGAATTAAGCTAATTGGGCAATATGTTGTAAATACTAAGAAGAACCACACTAGTAAGTGTCGGGCAAATTCCCAACATCTACAACCCTTCATTCTTAAATAAATTATTATTGTATTTAACTAGCAGTCTTACTATGTATAGTCGACTGGGCTAACTTATAACAGTTTATAGTCATCAATTAGATCATTATGCTAAAGTTTTTTGTCAAGTAACCATTATTTGAAATCCCTCTCTATATATCATAGAGTAGTAACTTTCATTGCAGTTTGCAACCTTCCTTGGGGTTACTCCACCCAAAAAAAGTATTTTTTTCCAAAAAATTTGAATCAAAATATTATCATGATTACCTTGCCGTTGTCCAAAATGATGAATTATTAAGAAAATAAAATTGTATATCATGTCTCCATATCTTGAACTTGTAATGGATGCTTGATTTCACCCACTAAAGTTTCCTTTTTCACTAGTTTATACATATCCATGATTAGTTGATTACCTCAAACGTGTAAGAAGAAGAAGACATATAGTATTGATTATAATTACTTTGAACATTTATTGCATTCATATAAATAATGCATGTAAGATTGCAACCACACAAGATGAGTGATTTCTCTTAATCTCATGACCTACATTCATGAACAATCCACCATGTGCAAAATTTATAATGTATAATTATATTGGAAGAAGAGTTCTTATAGAGGTGTGTTGAATATACAACTATATCATGTAACTATAATCTTCAATTGTTTGTTCAAAGTTGACATAATAACAAATATTATGTTTATGCACATTGTAACTTGGTCATCATGGTTTTCAAAATAGTGCCAAAGCATTGAACCGGGAGAAGAAGATGCTGAGTAAATTGATGCTAAAAAAATTTTCAAAAAAAGAAAGAGAGACCCTATACAAGAAGTGGGCCGTGAACTTAAAAACGAAGCGGAGAAGACTCCAAGTATGCCGCAAACTATGGACAGAAACCACCAACATGGAACACATAAAAGAGAGTGCATCTGTTGTAGCCAAATTGGTTGGTTTTAAGGAGCCAGGGCAGGTCCCTAAAGAAATGTTCGGGCTTAGTCTCTCAATGAAACCAACAAAAGGAAAGTCCTTCAAGTACTGGAGACATAGCCTACATTATAGAACTTGAGCTACTAGCATAATATATTATATGAGGTGAAGAATGGTTTAATTAGAACTTTGTAGTTTTCTAACTAGAACTTCGCGTGTACATATTTTTTAAGAGATTGAGACAAGACATATATAGGCTTTTTAAATTTGTTTATATCTCAAATGAATTATTGTTGTTGATTATCTTCTAACTATTGTGTAACATATATTTATATGTTAATATTATTGTTGGACAATAACTTACGTTCGACAAGTAGTATCTGCACCAATATAGATTAATTAATATTATTTTATAACATCTATACGCTCTTGATAAATTTAGTATAAAAATGTTGTATGTGATGGATTTGTCCATGTTCACTTTGATGGATATTTGATTATAAATAATAAACTTTTTTTTTTTGAAACGGCATTTATAAAATGTACAAGTGTGAGCTAAGCCATTAAAATGTTACGCTCACGAGAAAATCACCAAAACCTCACAAACCCCACACCCTCCTCCTTTGACTTGATTATAAATAAACTAACTCAAACAAAAATGTTTCTCCTAGTCTCACTCAAAATATTTCTAAGCATTGGTTTTTTTAAGTATGTCCCATTTATTCTAAGCATTGGTTTTTTTAAGTACGCCCAAACCCTTACTTGGTTAGTGGTTTGGAAGTCCACAATTGCCAATAGATTTTACCTTGATGGATGAAATATTACTTTTATAAAAAATATTGCGGAAAATATCGTAACAATAAAACTGTCACAAAACCCCTTACATCAAGTAACCTAAGTCAGTCTAAGGAACACCAAAATTATCTCCGAAGATCATATAAACAATTCCGTAAAAACCAAATAACATAAAAACCAAACAACATATGGAACCCAGGGGGTGGTGCATGGTCTATTGGTGAGAGGTCTCGGGTTCGATTCTCGGAGGTGGAGATTTATTTGGTGTTATAAGGTTGGTATTGGTGTGGTGATATAAGGTGGTATTGGGTTAGTGTAGGGTTGTGTATGTTTGCACCGAACACATAGATTATTCATTCATTCATCCGATCGGATGCTAGGGCTAGTAACATTGATTCGCTATCGACACCACATTCTTCCTCTTGAATCTAGTCCGTTTTCTCTATCGCTTTAGTTATTAATTGCATGTTCTTAGTTTTGTTAATTGTTAGTTCGTCAACTGCTTGTGCTATCGAAAAACCAAAATCTCTTACTTGCTTTATAGTTAGTCAATAGTCAATTAGCTTGAGTAGATACAACTTTAGTCTAATTTATTCCTTGACAGACCGACACTCGGGATTAACTTGCTCTACGCAATTTATAGTATTTTAGTATGTTAGTCTTGGCTCATATAAATTTATTTGTTGGACAAAATGACATCCATCAAAGCAACTAAAATAAGTTACTATTATGTGAATTACATCTCCAAGTATAGTTTCCTCTTTTACAAGTGGTCACTATCAATCTAAGAACATAAGAGTACTATCGATACTTGTCTAATCTAAATAGTCTGTGTGATATTTTGATAATCAAAACTCTTTCAAGGACTAACATTTTTCCAGTAAGTTCACAAGCGGACGTAACAACTAACCACTGCGTAGTTACACTTTCAAGGTGGTGCATTCCAAACGCAGTAGGGAGATAACTCGTGTTAGTCCCTGAAGTATTCTGATGAGCAAATATCACATAAGACTATTTAGATTAGCAAATTATTGGAAATACTCTTATGTTCTTAGAATGTTAGTGAATACTTGTAAAAGAGGAGACCACATTAAGTATATAAGCATAGATTAGTAACTTGTATAGGTGTTGGGTCTCTGATGTAATCTTTTGATTATATAGTTATCACAGTTGCGACCTTATATCCATCAGGAAGGAGACTACACTAAGCAGCAAGAATCATTGACGTGAAGATTTGGTTACACTGATCAAATGTACAAAGAAGAACAAAGTTTTTCTAAGAAGGTTGTCATTCATCAAGCCTGATAGTATCTCAAGAGAAAATCCTTTGGATAGAGTAACGAGATTTCTGAAGCATGCAAAGAAGACAATCTTAGGATATAAAAATTAGCCCACTGAAAAGTGATGCTAAAAGTAACCTAAGATTGCTAACTGAGAATGAACTCTGAGGCCTGAGAGTGTGCTCTGCTAAAAAGGCCCGTGACGGATTATTTCTTCAGAAGGCATTTGGCTCATTGAAAAAGTGATGTTCAAATAAAGCTTTCTTTAAGGCTCTTTGAAAACTTAAGATGGCGGAAAACGTCTCTGAAGTTTCAAGATAAGGTCGTTCGATAAACTATACAATCGATATTACAATACATTTAACTTGGCATGTTTACTACAAGACAAAAGCCATTAGGGTACTATCTTGTGCCAAGTGTCTCATAGCTACAACAGATTGACTGTTAACCAACGACACAATTTCATAACCCAGCTATAAATGTAACGCCGCAGAATTTCAGTGAGTTTAAATGGGTTGAGAATGGTACTTATACCAACAAGGTGCACCTTTCTTTTCGGAGATCCATCCATAAGAACTCCAACGTTTAGCGTGCTTGGCTTAGAGTAGTCTAGGGATGGGTGACCCACTGGGATGCGCGCACTAGGAACTTTCCAGTGAGTCACCCATCCCAAGACTACTCCAAGCGAAGCACGCTTAACATGTGTTGGTCTGTAGAGAACAACCTTGGGTAGTTTGGCACCCTACTGATGACGTTAATTCAAGTTTTGAATTTATAATAGCCGGATTAGCTTACCACAATTCTATTTCTAGAACAACAAAGGTTGATCCCAGAGGTCGGTCTCTAAGGATTCAATTAAGCTAAGAATCTATAAGTGTGTAAACTAGCAGACTGAACACAAATTGTTTGTTTTTGTTGTTTTATAATTGACGGAATGAATAAACTAAATAGCTAGGAAGAACAAGAACTATGAAAACTTGATAGAGTTGGAGACTAACTTGAGATAAAAGACAAGCACGATTTATTCCAGTACTTTATAACTAGACAGATTCTAAAATGCGAATGACGATGCAATCTTAGATATGGAGGTTAAAACAACATATGATATTGATTAGCACAACTATGCATGGTTAGCATGTCACTTACTAATAAAATTAACATGAATATAGCATATTTGTCAATTATGCCAATCAAATAATGATAAGTTAAATAACGAGCATGAAATCATTAACCAAACGAAACAACGTTTTTGAAGATATACGATATGCACGAAAAATGCAATCGAATCAATCCAAAATCGTAAACCATAGTCATTCATATACGAATATGCCCTAGGATATATATACCTTCCTACATCGCACCTATACTTGTTTAGCTACTCATGCAAATAGGCATTCTCGCAATGAATTGATATGAATGGAACATAAGAAATATAGAGAATAAACAACTCAATATGTAAGAGAAAAGATAATTACCGAACTAGGGTTTGAATCTGAACCAAATTATATAGAGTTTCTCCGTCGATCCGTGCCAAGAGTCGATGCTGAATTCACAAACTGAAATTCTCGCACGATGAACTAAGCTCTAATTCAAGAATTGAGTTCTTGAATCTAACCTAGCTGTGGAGTCTCTCTACTGTATAAAATGATGAAACTGTAATGAAAATACAGAAAAAAAAAGGTCTTTATATACTAAATAGAAAGTAGAATCCTCGCGGGACTTGGTTTGGGCCAAATCCGCGTTGGATCGCGCGGTGCGCTACTGTCATCGCGCAGCGCGCTCTTCGTTGTTGAAGGCCAATGCGCGGCGTGGTCTTGCTCTGTTCCTCGCAGCAACTCTCGTCAGTTGCACCGCGCGCGGTCTTCCTGGCGTGGGACGCGGTGCTGCTGCGATTCCTCATCCAAAGCTATGCACGGCACACTGCTTGTTCTTCTTGCCGATTCATCTTCTTTGCATGGATTTGGAACCGACTTTGGTCCCGACTCGACAGGTTATGCCCGTATTCCATGCTTTGGATCCTTATCTTCAAATAATGTTGAAAATTCATCCATTTATACTCCGAATCCATCAAAAACACGAACAAATCTGCAAACACAACAGGAAACGAAAACACGCCAAAACTATACGAAACAATACAAACTTGAAAACAAACATGCGCAAAAGCTAGGTAAAACGAGACCAAATGGATGTACAAAAATCTTGTCATCACCTACAACGACTGCCTGAATTACCTTGGTAATTTAATATGGCCAGGACGCGTATAAAACGTCCATCAAAAGCTGACTCCAAAGTTTCGAAGGGGTGTCCCATGTCGAAAGTTCCGCGAACGCTAATACTCCAAATTTCCGAAGGGGATTCCCATGATAATAGTTCCGCAGAGGAATGCAGACGCCAAAATTTAGAATAACTTCAACCATAAATCCGGAGAGGGTAGTTAGAAAGAAATTTCGAAGAAGTCACACTTTCACAAGGAAGTTGAAGAGCGCTTCGAAGATAGACTTTAGTAGGAAAATTGAAGAACTCCCTCGGAAAGTTTATCAATACGAAGATCATTGAAGAAATGTCTACATCAAAGGTTGATCGAGAAAACTAAGGACAAAACAGCTCGTCTCCCACTTTTCCAAGGAAAGTTTACTTTGCTTAAATTCCACTGGTATACCAAATCGCATGGAATTAGGGGGGGGGGGACTTATGATACGACCAAATAAATATGGCCGTAGTATTTCTGAAGCAGCCCTACCGCCTCCACCGAAACCACCTCGACATTTACCAAACCGGTCCCACCCCTAAGTACAGTCTGAGCCGATCCTACCAGCCGTACCCAATGACGTGTCCAAGGTACTATTCGCTGACATCACTCAAAGGTACAAGTGTTTTCCTACATATACTAGACATTTGCCCATCACTAAAGTACATGGTTTTCTCCACCTTCATATACTACTCTCTACATTTGTTCCCTTCAAAATATGTTAAATATACCACTCTCTGGCCTGACCAAAGGCCCGCCGGTAAAACTAACTCTTTTGCACGTACACCTCACTAGACCACAACATAAGGTTGTAGAGCTAGGCTAGTCGAATGGACTCAAGGATCAGACGAAGTGGCCTAGAATGAATAGGTAGAAGTGTAGGTTTGAAGGGCTTTACTAGTCGTACCAAGTGTACGTTTGAAAGGCTTTGCTAGTCGTACCAAGTGTACGTTTTTATTTATAATGTACTTAGTCCTCAGTTATTATTATTATTATTATTATTATTATTATTATTATTATTATTATTATTATTATTATTATTATTATTATTACTGTTATTATTATTATTATTATTATTATTATTATTATTATTATTATAAAGTGGAACTCAATAAATGAAGAATCACATATCTACAAAAAATTGGTGGGAAGCCGAGAAACAATCTGGACTCCAACACCTCTAGCATTATTATTATTATTATTATTTTTTTTTTATTATTATAAAGTGGAAATCAATAAATGAAGAATCAAAAGTCTACAAAAAATTGGTGGGCAGCCGAGA
>JAYMSL010002739.1:0-13707 GCA_036897195.1 Plantago coronopus | reverse complement strand
TTAGTTTGCTGCATTTCAAATCATTTCTGTTTATAAATTCCCATCTAAAACAACGGAACTAAATAGCTCCTGCCTTTTCCCAAATCGCTTTACTCCTAATAGTTTTCTTAAGCCAACAATCATTAATGCACGAATTCCAGCCGTTAGTTCCGGCTCTACTCTCAACCAAGTACACGTTCTATAACACGTTCTTACCGACCAAACAAGAAGAAGAAGAATATCGGCTAAATTTTCCCGATAGTCATGATCCACCGATATATTATCGTGAGGTTGTACAGATACGGGACGTTATGCCTCCTCCTATAGTATTTGATGAGTCCAACCCGTGGACAATACGAAAGAGCTTAACTTACCAAGAGATTATATCCGGCATGATTTTATTAACGTATCAAGATACGTTCGACCATGTCATAAGATACTGGGACAGTAATCCGGTCATGCTGTTTTCGAAAGGGGTCAAGATAGGCACTAAGTTCTGTGATGTGACGGAAGATGGGGTGTCGAAAAAGTACGAAGACGAGAACAGTTTTTGTTTTTACTTGGCGACAACAGATTGTGGTGTTATTGGATGTTCGCAGCTGATGATAGACCGCAAGTTGCAACCTGGTGACGAGATTTGCTTGTTTTGGGACACTAGTTTTTCTGGTTTTATGTTCAAGTTAGTTAATGTTGTTGTAACATTGTAAATTTGTATATAATCAAACCTCAGTTTTGTATTTTGTGGAACAACGTGAATGTTCAAGCTCATCCGTTGTTTCCTATTTCCAATTATGAGTCTCATGGGACTCCATTATAAATACTTCTCTATTTCAACTCATTATTATATTGTGTTTGTGGTTTTATTTTTTTTTTTTATGTAAAGAGGAGGCATAAATATAAATAAAAGAAAGTGAAATTACACTTCATCTCTAAAAAATAAAGCAGTATTATCGGGCGGTGCTCCATCTTAAAGGGACTCGGTAACTCGTCGAAAGCTCCACTTTGCAATGGACGGATGGTCGACAGAGGCAGTCCGCCGTTTCGTTTGCTGATCTAGGGATCCAAGACATCTTCGTCTGCCAGGATAGGCGAAGCATCTCAGTGCAACGGTTGATCTGTGCTCACAGCTGTGCCAGCGCCGTTGTCGGTTCTCTATAATTCGGTCGGAGTCTATTTCTATCTCCAGTCTAGGGTAGCGGAATTCCCAAGCAAATTTCAGTTTTGTTTCCAAGCTTCTAGTTGGTGTGTGCAATTTACTTCGCAAAACCCCTTTCCAGTTGTCATGGTTGTCCCGGATTAAACCGTCAATTCAACTGTAATTGGTGCTAAGGTTGGAGCTGCCGTCAGTATTGAGATTCATCCTTCATGTGGCTTTCTACATCTTCGAGTACAAGTTAGCTTCTCCAATTTAGCAAGTCGCCATATGCAATTCTAGCCTAATTGCTTCAGCTGTGTCAAGATATGTCCCATATGTACTCATAGCTTTTCCTTTTTGAATGCATCCTCGTTTCTTGATTTCCACAGGCTATTTGAATCTTGCTTTTCCTAATTGATTCATACGTCTACTAAATCCTTAATCGACATAACTTCCCATCTTTTTAAGTGCGTACAATAGTAGACGTAGATATAGATTTTATATCTTTATTAGATTCATCCATTTTATTCATCAAACTATTCGTCTTTTGGTCTAGTATAATACCGAACTAACGGTTGAGAAAGTCCACCTGATTTTAGAAAAGTTCACTAAATAATATTGATGTTAATGGTAAAATACGTGGTGTATATTATAAAACATTTGATATTCATGATAGAATATCTGATAACTTTTTTTTTTAGATATATTATTACAATTACAATCGTGCTATGCGGATTTATAATACAGAAAAAATATCACCCGTTTCGGAGAAATAATCACCCATTGCGGAGATCGAACCCATGACCTTTCGGATCAGGGATGTCTCAGCTAACTACCACTCGGAATAGCTGATAACTTATAAATAGTTAATGTTAATGGTAAATTAGTTGATACGCAATGTAAATAGTCAATTATTTTATGACAAAATAGTTGGTGTGTAATGTAAATAATCGATGTTTAATAGTAAATCATTGTTGTATTGCAAATAGTTCATGTTTATTGAAAAATAGTTGTTTTTTATTGTAAATAATTGATATTTGTTGTGAATAATTAATGTTTATGTTATAATATTTAATGTTATATTATAAATAAATAATGTTTTTAGATTAAGTTTTCGAAAATTCCACTAAGTTTCTCATACAGTTCATACAAATTTTGTTGTTAAGAAAATAATAATAAACTCAAACGATTCACCATGGGAATTAAATAGATTCAATTAGATATGAAAATCATTTTTTCTTGCTAGTCATTTTCTGAAATAGTTAATGTAAATTAATTTTCACTTCGTAGTTAATTTTGAGAATTTATTATTGATTCTTGGGAAGATTAATTTATTTGGAGGTTCAAATTTGAATGTTAAATTTTCACATGACACACTACACATGTGATTGAGTTAAATTTGAATGTTGTATAAGCATATTCATGTTATTATTGCGTCACTTTTTTATAGGTTTACTATTATTTTTTATTTTGTGTTTTTATTTGATAAAAATGTGGAATTTTCGACTACTTATTAGAAATAAAAGATTGTCGAAACATATTCGGCTTGGTTGGTCAAGAGTTAACTAGTGGAGTTTTGAGTGTTAGTTAGTTGAGAAATAGTGAATAGTAAGTAAAAGATAGTTGAGGTTTTAGTAGGATATTTTATAGATTTTAGGAGAGAATATTATAGGGGTGTAAGAAATGTGTAAGAGAAGTGTAATAAAAGTGTAAGAAGTGGGGTATGTGTTTAAGAGATAAAAGTGGGGGGTATGTGGGGTATGTGTAAGAGTGTGTAAGAGTGTGAAATGAATAAATAGAGGTATGTAGGATTGTTTTACTAACTGAGGGACTAAATGCTGGCCAAACGTAATAAAAATGAGTTAGCTAGCTAACTCTTGGACTAAATGCTGGCCAAACAGGCCGATTCATTCTTGGTATCAAATCATATATACAAAAAATAAATTATTTTAGTGAAATCGGAATAATTTTTGCATATATGATATAGTAAATCACTTTTTTTAATAAGAGTTTGATAAAAGGTTGTAATTTTTTACTATTATATAGAAATAAAAAATGTCGAAACTCGAAACATATTCATTATGGATGTCAAATTGTAGATATTGACGATGAGATTATTTTGGTGAAGTCGGAATTATTTTAATTGATGTAATATAAATTGATTTCAGAGACAAAATCGCGGGAAGAAATAGTTTGAAGAGAGGGGGGAGAATTTAAAGGGAGGGGGAAACGTATGAAAATTGAACTAAACAATTGTTTGACTTAAGAAACCTTTTTTTTTTGAGATATACTATTACAATTACAATCGTTTTACATATTTCTAACTTATAATTAACGAAATACTCTCCAAGCCTCAATATTGAGGAAATATCACCCATAACGGGAATCGAACCCATGACCTCTCGGATCAGGAATGTCTCAGCTAACCACCACTCGGCTACAAGCGCTTTGATGTTTGACTTAAGAAACCTAACAACAAATGTTACTGACTCACCAATTATTATAAATGGTTAATACTATTATAAATAAAAGAGGTGCAGCGTAGTTAGTGAACCATAATTAGTATTTTAATTTTTACTATTCTAATAATCGTTCATTAAATAATCTTTCACACACAACTACAATATGTATAATATAAGCGTTTCAATCAAAATGATAGAGTATACAGTTATAATTTCACACGAGAAGATCAAGTACATATGTTCTAGTATATGAGAAAGTCCATGAAATTGGATGGGATCAAGAGTAACATGTATGAACGTCACACTACAAAATTTTAGAATTTTTATCTTGCTTCTAAAAATTACTATGAAAAATCTCAAAAATACTACTTCTTCCATTCCGCCTGAAACTACTCATTTGGTTTTCGTTTACGGCGGCAGATTACTTCAAAAAATGTCGGAGAAAAATTATAGAAGAAATATTATCAAATATTACAATTATTATACTATATTAATAAAATTATTGTATATTTTTATTCGGCTGAAGTTAGGATTTATTTGTGATAGAAAAAATAGTCAACAGAAGCAAATGATAAGTTTCGGGGGGACGGAAGAAATAAATAATTGTAGATATTAAGGGCAAAATTGGAAAAATCAAATACGTGAGTCTTACGGGACTCCCACGGTAATAAACTTTTCTTACTCCCTCCAATTTTTAATAATATAAGATGATTTAAGTCTGTTGAATTTTACGAAAAACGTGAAAAATAGGACATTAATATACTAAAACAAGCACTGATATACTAAAATAAGTACTAATACACTAAATTTTGACAATGATGCACTAAAACCAGCACCGATGCACTGCATTTTGGCACAGATACACCTCATTTTTCACAGCTTTTGAAAATCATGTTTTTTCACAAAACTTTTATACTATCTACAAAAAATCTATACTATAACATTTTGTTATTACAATAAACCTTTTGAATTGTTAACTTTATTAATTAATTGAAATTCGATATTTTGAGTATTTTATTGGTTAAAGTCTCATAATTAGCTTGAATTAATAATATTGAAAAACCGGTCAAACTAGAAAATCGGATTTTAATATAGTTATGTGAGCTTTTTTTTCCATGTCTGATCTAGGCTGGTTTAAGTGGAGTGAATGATATTGGATAATTTCTTAATCCATAAAAAATTGTTTTTACTAAGGGAAAATTAGCAGGTTGGTCAACACCAACTTTTACCAAGAAAAGAAAGTCTTACCCATTTCAAATTATTTTTTTTAAAAAAAAGTCATTTTGCATTAATATGTACATTCTGCGCTAAAGATGTACTACACCTTGATGTACAGATTTCAAGTATATTCTGCACAAATTAGAACCTAACTACAACTCAAATATACGAATCTCATGTACGAATATGTACATTCTGACTAAAAAGTACAATACTAAAAGTGAACATTTACCTTGCTATTGTTCTGCCTCTTTTAAAAGAGTTGTTAGCATGACATCATTGGTTTTATCTCTCACCGGATGGTTACTTTCAACCTTTAGGCTCCGTCGCCTGCTCCGATCAATACACGAGCGGTACCATATATTTGGTCTCTTCGAGACGCGTCTATCAAGCCCATTACCGTCGTGACTGGTGGTCTCACGCGCCCCCGGCCCGTTCTGCCACTCCGGCAATTTTCCACTTTTTCCATCCACGCGCCGCCCTGCTTTACGTTCCCAGGAAACTACTCAAGCATCTTCACGCGCGTTCGATCCTTCTTCCTTGTGTCTTCTCGAGTTGATTGACGTTTGTTCGTCGTTTTTTAGCCTGGGACGCGCCTCAGGTGTCTTCTACACCAGATCGCGAAACCTCCTTGTGCTCTTCAATGGCGGATCCGGCTTCTCTTCAACCTACGGTGACTCTGTCCTCCTCCGTGCCATCTCCTCGCCACTCACCCCCTCCGGATTTGCAGTCAGGCATGCCCCCTGTTGAACCTGCACAACCTCCTCGTGGCTCGAGCTCAATTGACGATGTCGCTCGTCGTCCTGTCTCCCCCGGATCGAACCGGACTGCTTGGACCATGAACGGTCGCAAGTTTGAGCCGGTCAAAAAAGGTAACACTTTTCAGTCATATTGGATAATGAATTTGTCTCTTCTCGCATTGATACATGCTCTCGCTCTGCGTTCATTGGTCGGTTAATGCAACCGAGGGGCTCAACTCCTTGGAAGTTTCATGATTTACGTGATGCTCTGAAATCTCTATGGAATATGAATCAATGGCATATGCTTTCAATTGGTTTGGGTTACTTTGTCTTTGAATTTGCGTCCGAGGACGCTCGTGATTCTTTACTGCATACAGGGCTTTTCAAGCTTCCGGTTGGCCATCTATACCTTTAGCCATGGGTTCCGACTTTAATCCTGCTAAGGCGGCTTCATCTTTAGCCAGGGTTTGGCTTTGTTTGCATGGGATTAGCTATGAATACATGCATAGTTCTGTTATTCTGAGTTTGGCTACGGCTTTTGGTCGACTGATGCGGATCGACATGGACTCCCTTGATCGCTGCTTTGGCAACTATGTTCGGGTACTTGTGGAGGTGGATTTTGCACAACCTCTAGAAACATCGGTTCTGCTAGAAACCCCATCCCCCAGTCTTACGGTGGACGGGAGTTTTGAGAAGCTTCCTGTTTTTTGTTCTTCCTGTGTGGCAATTGGTCACTCCTCCATGGAATGTCAGCGAAGTAAACAATCTCGTCTGATGCTTTTCAACAGCTTGAGGTGGATAAGACATCTACACCAGACCTGCCGACACCGGAAATCGGAAGCTCGCCTCCCGAGCAGCCCTTTTTCAGTCGGTTCGTCCTCAGAATCGGCAGAAAAAGGCTCTCCGGCGCAAAGTCACCACGCCCACTCCCAGTTAACCTGCTGCCACCAGCAATAGTTTTACTTCTTTGGACAGCTCATCATCCCCTTATGTCCATCTGTCGGCTACCACCTCGCCGCATCCAGTGGTTAGCAACACGCAGTCTACGCCCTCGACGCTTACCTAGGCTTCTGATACTCACGATCCGGAAATTCATGATTCCTTAGACATTACACGTGCTCGACTGCAGCGCACACGTCCTCCAGATGAGGTCCCTAGTGCCAGTTTAACGCCACTGTCCAAGGCGATGTTAGCTATGCGCAGGGGCGGAAGCACACTGAATTCAACCAGTGCCAAGCACGGGTTGAAATATTAAAAACAAAAATTCCACTACTGTTATTTACATAAAACTTTGTTATGTTACTGGTTGAGTGAGTTAGCAAGGGACACAAATTATTATTATCAAATTTTTTTTTTGAGAATAATCTTGCATTTCACTATCAAATTAAATGTCCAAGACAGTGCGTACCAAACTTCATTAATAAGTATACATGACAATGTATATGATGGTGTCTTACAAATGTAGAAAGGTGAAGGCTTAAGAAACATTAGTAAACTTATTTTAAAGGCTTTGTTCTTTAAGTGAAAATATAATTTCACTATAAAATTTATAAAATTCTTCTCAAGAATGTGATTTTAAGAAAAATGGAAAAAACCGGGTATATCAGTGTTAAAATCTAGTGCATCAATAATTGTTTTAGTTTATCAGTGTCCCATATAGTGTATATCAATGCTTGTTTTAGTATATTAGTAACACATTTACTGTATTAGTGTCCCATTTGTCACGATAATCGCAAAATCACGTTTTTCACAGGACTTCATTTATATAATTTCATTAAATACTTTATCATTATAATTTAAGATTAATTTATAGTCGAAATAGATATATTTAAAAAAAAATGTAACTTGTTATGAAACGAAGGGAGTAACATGTTGTGAAGTGGAACACGGGTTGATAAAAATTCCTAGTTCCGCCCCTGGCTATGCGTGACGTAGCTAACCGGTCTTAGACGGGCCTACCTGATAGCTCCTGATAGCTACTGTGATGGATTCTAGTTTAGACTAGTGCATTTTAGTGCTTAATTTCTTTTTACCCTTGCACGGGTTTATTTGCCCGTCTGTAGGTTTGTCATTTCTTTCTTTTACTTTTCTTGTAATTTTAATTTTTTGCCTTTTTAATATATAGTTCGGTTCATTTAAAAAAAAAGAGTTGTTGGGAAAACCGGCTTGAAATTTACCCTTTTTTCTAGTTGTTAGGAAAAAAGGGTTTTCCCGGAGACTAGCTCCACCCGAATATTTAGTCCAAAATGGAGAGATTGGGCTTTGATTGACACGGCCCAGGAAAGCCCTATCTGTAATGATCCGCTTGGGATCCAATAATGGCAAACGGCAATACAAGTTTCAAGTCTCACCTAAAACAAAGCCGACGCGAAGAAATACTGTAGCATTACCGATAATGGGTGAGGAAGACGAGAAAAATCAACCCCCATCTGCCCGAGATGTAAATTCCAAACCAAACCCTAATTCCATTACGCCTGCTCAATTTGCAGCTTGGAAAACCCGAAAGGTTCTACTTCTTCTCTTATTCCTTTACCTTGATCATGTTTCTCTAATACAGGTTACTTCTGATTTCTTTCGCTCATAATTCTTCAACGGTGATAATTTTAATTTGGGGATTTCTTCTGCTTTTCTAATTTTTTGTTTACTAATCCATCCCAGTTGTAAATGAGGCACTGGTGTGGTTCACGAAAACCAATTTCTTATTTAGGAAGTGAAAAAGGGTATTCTTTTTATTGTTTTAGAAAATCTTATTCAATTAGGCATCTTGATATGGGAAATTGTGGATAAGTAGAAAGATCAAATTTTGCCTGGGTGATAGCTGACCTGATGTGATGACAGTATATGGTGAATGTGCAATAGGTATATGAAGATTCCAGGAATCAATCAATATACTCTTGAATAATTATCTCATTTTTTACTTTTTGTGTTTCGAGATGGAGTGGAGCTGTGTATGATATGATAAGCATGTGATTTGTTTTGGTGATCCCAAGTCCGAGCTACTTAAACATGGTGTTCAGTTAGCTTCATGTATGTTGTATCTTTCTGAGAGATGAGTTCTCAGAATTCTTGTTAGTAATATATTTATGAGAGCTTGAAACGGAGGACAGAGAATTGCTTGTACTGACTGCTGACATAAGGACGATACCTGCGTTCTGCACGTGGATAATTAGGCAGAATGTTATTAAAATTTATCCAGATAAGCAAGTATGAAGAATCATTGTTGCTTAACTGTAGATTGTTCGTTCTTCTACCTGTCCAATCCAATTAAACAAGAAAGTTGAACGTAATTTTTCTGTTTAGCAAAATATACGGTTAAAGATGTGTTCTTAAGGTTGAACTAACCCACTACTTAAAGTTTTGACCAGATTTGTTTGCCAAGGCTTCATTCTGGATTTACTGATTATGTAGAGGCCTAACCGCCTAAGTAGCAGATCTAGTCTGTATTCATTGTATTTGTAATAGCGGTTTTCATCTGGATTGACATTTCAAAAGATCAAGACTGCTTTAAGGCTACCGAAATCACTTAGAAGTTTTGGAAGTTGGAATTTTTATGTTTGTCTTCTTATGCATTCTGGACTGGATAGCAAACAGTATGCCCTTAGTTATACTAAATCTTCGGCAAACGTATAGGAGGTTATAAAGAATTTTGGTATATGAGCCTTTTATTTTGACTTGATATGGATAAATAAAGTTGTAGCTGAAGAATTAGCATTAATTTAACAAATTTTACATGTAGTCGTGTGTACTTTTCCCTTCATCTATCACATTTTGACATTTATGTTTTCTATAACTATCAAAACTCTGGAAGTGTTTTGTTCCCTTGTGTGTTTAATTTTTGAGAGTTGACAGTTTTGCATGTAATATTCATTGGCAGGATGCTAATGCCTCTGCAAGCAAATCTGAAGCTGAAAGGAAACGTGCAGAGGATATTGCTGCTGGGCTTGTTCCATTGAATGGGCGTGAACTGTTTAAGCACGAGCCCTGGGTTTTTGATAATACGCGCTATTGATGTTTGTAAAAAACAGTGTGTACCTAATTATGTAAGCTTTCTTTCCTAAAATGTAACTTGTATTTGAAAATTCTGTTCAGATGTGTTTTAAGTTATATATATATATATATATATATATATATATATATATATATATATATATATATATATGTTGTCTCAAAGAAAAGAATGTGGTCTCCAAATGTTGCTGAGCCTAGTTAGCAAATTTGTTGTGCGAAAGAATGGTTCAAAATTACTTACTGTCACTTTGGAAAGCAGATTCAAATATTATACTCCCTCCGTCCGACTAAAAACATAGTGTAGTGGGTAAAGACGTAAAGTTTTGTGGGACGGATGGAGTAACATTAAAGATGTCATATAACTCTAGGCCTCTAGCAGTGTAGCTATACACTGCTATATCCTCTCTACCCTGTTATTCCAAATCCAATGTTTGGTATTGGATATCAAGACTCTGTAATTCTTATTTTTTTTATTAAAATTTTCGAAATTCTGGCATTTTGCTTACCCAAATTTATCGTCACTCTTGACTCTTATTCCTGGCTCTGTCCGGAATCTCATATTCCCAAATTTTCCGTCTGAACGGAGTCCTGTCCAAATGCCTATAATTGTACCTAGGGGTTGTACACGAGCCGAGCCGAGCCGAGTCGAGCATTTGATGAGCTCGGCTCGTTAAGGGTCTGTATGGCTCGAGTTCGACCGAGCTCGTCTTGTTTTCAAAAGCTCGAGCTCGGCTCGCGAGCTTTTCTGACTCGGCTCGTGAGCTCGAGATCGACTCGTTAGCTCGAAAGCTCGATTTTCAGCTCAAATTTAGGGCAAAAAAACAGAATAAAATAGATATCAACTAAAATTGTTAATTTTGCAAAGTACAGTCCTGGTGTAATCTGTAGCTGGTGTAATCTCGAACAAAATGAGAGAAGAATATAAAAAACTAGCCACTAGCGGTAAGATTCTTACCTAAAATTAGAGAAGCATACCAATCGGTACAGCCCTGGCGGCGGCTGGGTGGCTGGGTGGCTGGGCGGAAGGGCTAGGTACGAACGAAGATGGGGACTGGCCGTCGACCCTGGCGGCGGCTGGCTGGGCGGAAGGACTAGGTACGAACGAAGATGGAGACTGGCCGTCGAGGGAGGGACGCGGATGAATCAGGATATGGATAGAATTCTAATGGATAGGAATGAATTAGGAATTTAGGAATTAGGGTGGTAGACTTTGTAGTAAAAATCTATATTTTAAATAATAATAATACTAATAATAAGTAATAGTAATCGAGCAGGCTCATTGAGTTTTCGAGTCAAGTATAACCTAGCTCGAACTCGGCTCGATAAGGAACTCGAGCTCGATTTTAGGCTCGAGCTCGAAAATTCGAGTTCAGAATCGAATTTTTTTCGAGCTAGTCGAAAAAAGCTTGGGTCTAAAATGATCTAAGTAAATTCTAAAGTGTACAGCCCTAATTGTACCTACATGGTCTTTAAGATCTAAGTAAATTCTAAAGTGATCTAAAGTTCATCCCTACTTGAAGCCTATACTTGTCAGAAAATGAAAATGAGCTACAGAATTCAGATGGTCTCAAACTCATCCAAAATCCGGAAACTGACATTTTTGTAGATATCATATCACTTAGCTAGTTAGCTTTACGTTGTACTTCGCCAACCAGAAGCATATATGTGTGTCTGTCTCCTACAACATCCATTAAGCGCCAAATCTTTCGAGAACGAAACACAACTCAATTGGTAATACGTTTCACCTTAAACGAATAGGTCGGGGTTCAAATCACCTTTTTACCGTTTTCAAAAAAGCGTCCATTTGTTCGAAGCACAATTTAGTTGGCTAAAACATTTCACTTCTAACCAATAGATCAGGTTCGAATTACCCTTTTACCGTTTTCAAAAAGCGCCCAATCACTTATATTAAATCTGATAATTAACTCACATGATCTCCATCGGATTCTATATGAGATTTCATTATCCTGAAAAGCAAGCCATGTTGTATCATGGAAGAAGAGGACAGAACCTTAGGCGAGCGACATGAATTTAACTGAAGAGGGTATACGTGTAACTTGTATGTCAAGTCAAGTCTTTTTAGTCTCAATTATTTGAGACAGGTATGATCCGAAAATGATATTACCAGCATGCCGAGAAGTGACAATATATGGTTACCCTTAATTTGGGGCAAATCATTTGTAATTTCTGCAGATCCCACATCATGACCCTTCACTTCAACAGTCACTTCAACAACTATTATCAGCACATCCAAGTTTGGGGCCATCTGAAGCCGTAAATCAGGTTCGAACCCGGACAGATGTATAAAATAGTTTCGATTAAAAAGAAAACTTGTGAAAATATCAGTTGTGGTTCAGTTGCAGGAAACAATTTAAGAGGATTGATTAATGACATAATAATACATGCATATATTCTGTTCACATACAACAAGCATTAAAATTAAATATTTACTACTACTACTACATGATAGAACATGCATTAGGATTCTCATCATTAAACATGATTGTGAACTGCTCTTCAACTGGATCAAGAGTTGCAACACCTGGTTCGGTGGTTTTACGAACGGTATTAGGCGGCGCCTTCTTGTCGTAGACACCGGCAGCGTAAGGGTGAGCAATCATGTTGTATGGAACATAAGGCCACAGCTCAACTTTCTTCCCAGTTGCCTTTGCTGCTGCCAACACCTTCTTTGCCTCCACATGTCCATACACACTTGCCTTCTGCAGTTTCAAGTCCACATCCACTGACTTCGCTCCTGTATACATACAATTTTTCGTTAACATCATTAAAATCATACAGGTCCATATAATAAAGAGCTGGCAAGATGACTGATAGACTGATAAATCAGTTACTAACAGAATACGAAATCTAGGAAGATATACGTACCCTTGACACCGGAGAGTGCTTTCTTGACCTTGCGAGCGCAACCTTCGCAATCCATTCTGATCTTAATTGAGACAGTGGTGAGCTGCTTCTTCTTCTTTTTCTTGCTGAACATATCAGAGAAGTACTCTATTGTACCTGCAACTCCCATATCTTAGTAATTTACACTGACAAAAACTGAAATCTTAAAACCCTGATGAGTGACGACTGTCTGACAAATTTATGGGGCAAGAACTGATCAGAGAATATTCTTCCAGGTGAGTTTGTTTAGTACTTGTAATGCCTGAACTTGAAGTATAAAATGTAGCAGGTGCTTGTATATATAGAGGTATAAGTCATAGTGTAGCATGAATGATTTTGAATGAAGCAAATGATATCCACAAGGTGAGTATGAACAGTATGAAAATAATTAATGCAGTGGGGTTCAGTTTGCAGAGCTGGAAACTCCACGAAGCTTCTGTGAATTCGTGGATTTTTAACCTGCGACTTGTTGTTTTTTAGCGTCGGATTTGAATAAGGATTTGAATAGTCATCTCTGTTTAATAAGTTTGAAATTATCTTAACCGGACTGAAGTGAGTATAAACTTATTTTATGCAAATCTTAATTGAACTGAATTTAATTAACGGATTTTTTTTTTTTTTTTTGGTAAAGGACCATTTTTTGATTGAAGGGAACTTGTAACGCTATAAAAGTGGATGACAGATGTCACCTGGGGATGTTGTTAGAGATATTTCCCTATATAATGAGTAATGGTTAAGATTGATTAGTGTGATGGTAGCATGGGATTATGTTGATTAATGAAAAAGTTTAAGCATTGGGTACACGAAAGATGGAAAGTTGTTATGGGCAGTAGATCTTTGGACAACGATGTTAATTATTAGGACATTTCTTCCAGCCTGCTAAGTAGATTATTGGGTAACCTGTCGACAACCCTGTTTCCGTGAAATATAATGGAAAGATTAGACCTATATATCTAGGGATTAGGGCTGAGCATCAAAGGACCGAAACCGAAAACCGAACCGGAACCGGACCGGTTGACCGGTTTTCGGTTGGAACCTCGGGTTCACATTTTAGTGAAATTCGGTTTTCGGTTCGGTTCCGGTTAAAACCGACCGGTTTTCGGTTAAAACCGGAAGAACCGGTAATTTCCTTTTTTTTAAAAAAAATATAAAACCTTTTACCTTATCCCTTTACCTAAACCTAAATCCATTTACAACCACACACAAAACAAATCTGAGATCTGCCTTTCTCCTTCTCCTCCCTCCCCAAACCCACCACCCG
>JAYMSL010002738.1:0-13710 GCA_036897195.1 Plantago coronopus | reverse complement strand
TAGAGAGTCTGCCAAACTCGGAAGGAATTGGACCGTCGAAATCATTGTCGTCTAAACCTAGGAACGTGAGGCTGGGGAGGTTTCCTAGACCAGATGGTATACTTCCATTTAACTGATTAACACCTAGATCTAAGTTTTCCAGCAGAGTAGAAAGATTGGCAATCGAGTTTGGCAATGAGCCAGTAAGTCGATTTTCAGCCATCTGAAGAACTGTGAGGCTAGTGCAATTGATCATGGATGAAATGAAGCTGAGATCCCCTTCCAAATAGTTAAATGACAGGAAGACCATATCTAACACTGACAGCCTCGAAAAATCTATCAATATCGGACCTGTAAAGCTATTGTCATCTAAGTAAAGAATTTCAAGTGAAGTTAAATTCGAGAAAGAGACTGGAATCGCTCCGCTAAAATTGTTTGCGGACAAATCTATCCACGACAAACTCGAATCTGAGAAACCAATATGGGAAGGTATGGTTCCTTCAAGACGATTAGCCTGGATTATGAATGTAGACAGGGTGGATATGTTGTATAAACCAGATGGAACTGTCCCGTTCAAGTCATTCCGGGCTATATTCATAAACTCGAGTGACTTAAGCTGAACGAGCGACTCTGGGATTTCTCCCTGCATCCCACAGCTTCCTAAAGATAGGCGAACGAGTCTAGTTAAGTTTCCTATAAAGGGTGGGATAGTCCCAGAAAGCTGGTTAAGCGACAGCCCGAAAACCTCAAGGTTGAGTAAAGAACCTAGTTCCAACGGCACAGTGCCTGTAAGTTCGTTGGCGATCAGGTTGAGGTACGTTACACTCTGCGACAAGTTTCGTGGGATCTCACCACTGAAAGAGTTGTTACTAAGCTCAATGTACACAAGACGCCTTAAACGACTAATTTCATTAGGAATCGGACCGTGGAAGCTATTGTTTTGCAGAATGAAGGATTGGAGAAAAGAAAGATTACCAAGATGAGGCGGAACCGTTCCTGACAGGCCTTGGGAGTTCAAGTCAATTGCTACAACTCTGTCCTGATGCCTCTGGCCACAGGAAACGCCGGTCCAGGTGCAAAAATGGGTCGTTTCGTTCCACGAGACGAGAGCGCCCTGCGGATCGTGGTCTATGGCTTGCTTGAAAGCAAGAAGGGATTGGAAATCTGTCTCATTGTTTGAGCTTGTGGGAACTGGAATGAAGTAGAGGAACAAGAAGATACATGAGAATAAGAGAACGTAGAGGTTGACCATGGGCATGTTTGTTTAGTAGTGATTGAAGGTTTGATTGCAGTATATTGTTCGGCGTTTGAATGATCTTTATAGAGTTGTGATTTTCTGACTGGGAAGCTGGTTATACTCTTCAATTCTAACTAACAGGTCGGGTTCGAGTCATCCTTCCGTGTTTAAAATAAAAAAAAAAAAGAGTTGTGTTTTCTTCTACTATTGAGATTTTCAATGATTTTTGCTGGTCAGTAATTGTATTAAAATAGTTTAAAATTTTAAAAATGATTTTTGCTGGTCAATAATTGTATTAAAATAGTTTAAAATTTTTTAAAAATTTCTTCTACTGATGATTTCAAAGATATGCTAGGCAATCATCAAGCATGTTCTTGCATGCAATAGCCAATAGGAATCTGGTATTTCATTCAAAGCTATTCCAATCTTATGTCATTTTTGTTTTCTTTGACTTTATTATTTTTTATTTTCCTCCATATATCTAAATCTCTTCCAAGAGACATCAATAATGGTACTAAAGAATTGAAATTAAAAAAAAAAGGAAGTCTTAGGAAAACGAATTCATATTATGGACGGAGAGACAATACAAAAGATATTTGTGATCTAATTTAAAACATCGGTGATCTAAAGTGTTTGTTGTAAATTTCAAGTAAAAAACATTTAATCAAGATGAAGTTTACAACTGTATTTTTATATTTTATGAACAAAAAGATACATTTAATTGAGCATATTGACATTTTTATTAAAAACATCACTTTTAAAAAAATAGTTTATTTTCATTTTTTGGAACTGCAAAAATTGCAGTGTTACTAGCTTTTTTCTTTATCAAAAGTGTACAATCAAAGTGCAAAAGATTACACTTCAAAACCAAACAAAAAAACAGAACACTTTCCTCGACTACTCTCCCTTCAAAATGAGTTATTGAAACCAAACAAGACTAAATCCAAAGACATCCAAATACCTGTATCTTGTGAAATTTGAAAGATTAGCTCGTATAAATCCAAATCTCCCATATGAAAAGAGTAGATGAAAGATTAGAAGTCAAACCTCTCATATGGATCCAATTCGTCTATTTTCAAGTTAAAAATAGATTGATATATGATTAAACATAACAATATTATGAAAAGAGTAAGAAGTCAACTCTAAAACCTGATTACTTGATCATTATCAGAAGTCAAGAGTCAGAATACAACTCTCCCAATCAATCTTATATAGAAATAAGGGGAATTGTTCACATTCAGAGCATGTAATAGTATAATGGTTTTTTCTCGTAGGGAGTTCGAACTCCCGACCTCTCCTTGCTACTTCAATTTACTTACCCCTCGAGTATCTAAAACATCATATGTACCAACCAACAGTACATAGATGTAGTATAAAAACACAGAAAACCATTTTAATGATCCTCCAGTACTGCTTCTAAAAACAGAAGACAACTCAACTGGACTTGCAACATTCAAAAATCTATATTAAAGTCAATCATAATAACAACTGGGGTCAAAATAATCCAAGGCATCTTCATAGTTCGAGCTGCTGCATTCAGGATCAGAACTCTCATCATAGTCTTCTGATTCCGATTCCGATTCCTCTTCATCAGCAGGATCAACAACCGGAACCCAAACATCGGCTGTGGAATCTAACGGACGTCTCAACTGCTTTATCTGCCCAGAGCATCTTTCTCCCAATTTACCATCCAGAACAAGATTAAAGCATTTCCGGAGATCAAGTGATTCAAGCCGAGGACAACCATCAAGAATGGCTTCCAGCCCTTTGTTCGACATCTTAGCTCCAATAAGTTCGAGGTGAAGCAAACCAGGCATACTTCCTCCAACTGCAAGTGCTAATTCATCATCTTCGAACATGGTTCTTCTTCTGGGTCCTTTCTCGTTAAAGGTAAACGACTTCAACATAGGGCATACACAACCAATTAACTCGATTTCCCCTGCAGAGACTGTTGACTTCATATAGGCCAGGTGCAATTCCTCAAGCAACGGTAATGCTGCAACCTTCCCCACGCCCGTTACACCATAGCAATGTGCAATTCTAAGACGCCTGAGCTTGAAACCTCTGTTGACACCACAGAGAAAACAAATGAAATGCCAATCAGTGAATGGTAAAATGACCATGTATTGTATACAAAACGACATAGTGCGAAAGAGGCTAACGGGCAATTCATTAGTAAGAACCAGGAAACAACCATCAGGTACTGCTGAAATGCTAATACAACAAAGTGCAGATTAGTTAGTAATACGATTTCACTCACTCCAACCAATAGGTCGAGTTTCGACTCAACTACTGACAGTCTGACACTCATATTCTTACATTAGACTACAACCAATAAGTATTGATAGGACAATTGAGACTTCATAATCAAATAAGGCTTACAAAATCACAGAACAGTGCAAATATCAGCAAAAAATCGAAGAATCAAAGACGAAAGCGAAAACATTTACCGTTGCACAACATGAGTGAGCAACTGATCGTTACCAAAGTACTCGATGTTAAGGTCAGTCAGTTCCCCCTGGCTGCGTCTTATAGCGTGAAAGCACATTTTTCTAAGATCAACGCGCTCTTCGTCAAGGTAACCGTTGTTCTTCATATCAACAACTCGCCACATGAGGGGATCCTTGCACACATCTTGCCAGGTCTTACACACCTTCTCCGCCTTATCCATTATCTCCACCGCGCCTAATCGATGCAAGATATTGGCCGTTATGTCTTTCGGAAGATCAATCCACGGAGGGTAGGGAATCTGATCTTGCTTGGAATTCGATTTCTGGTGCTTCGATTCTGGTTCCATTTCTAGGGTTCAAAGAGGGGAGAATGCAGTAGTTCAAGTTCGTATTATTTTTCCTTTGAAATTTGTGAAGTCAATATGCCTAGTAGTTTTTTTTTGGAAACGGAATATGACTAGTAGTAGGAGGAAGACACGCACGTTTAAGGTTTAAAACAAATTTAACTAAAAAGTCAGTTTTTTTCCTTATGCTATAGTAGGAATGTATAACTCTTCTTCCCAAAACTTTAACAAATTCTAAAATGTAATAGTATATATTTGTAATGATAAAAAAAACGGTTTATTAATGCTAAAAGGATAACCAGTAACCACTAGCACACTTGTCAATTTGTTATGACGTAAGAGATTTTCAAGGAGAGTCGTAATGGTTACCCCTAGCATCTCAAACTCCTAAACGTATAATTAAACGGTATAAATAGAGAACTCTGAAAATTAAATTTTTCCATAACTTTACCCTTGATTGTGTATTCATCTAAAGTACATTCAAAGTAATTAAATGTTGCAAACCTATAACTCCAAATGTCATACTCATTTTTTAACTTAAATTCGTCCTGTTCTAAGATCCGACAAACATGGACTGCTACTAGCTTCGTAGAGACAGGTGGCTTATTAGTTAAGAATAATTTTAGGAGGAAATAAAGAATTTGGTAAACAATATAATCCAGCTCAAATGGTAAAACAGTTGAACTCAAATCAATAGATCGGAGTTCAAGTCACCTATTTCAGTTGGTAAGACGTTTAACTCCGCATTTCAAGTCGTCATTTTTTTTTTTCGAAATAAAAATTAAAGAATTTTACTTTTAGTATGTACAACCTAGAAGTTTCACGCACACCACGCACTAGTTTCTGGAACTCAAATCGTTGGGCCATAGTGCGCAATCCATATAATAAGTTAATAACCCCTGTCCAAGATAAGCCCACAAGTAAAGGTATCATCATTTTCCTCTTCCTCATGACCCCACGCCTGTCAGCTGAATTGATTTCCAGCGCCTGAGAATTAGGGTTACATTAACTTGTTTTCCCCTCTTTATTTTCGCACTTCGTATTCGTATTCGATCTAAGAGACGCTCCAAACAACCGACTACTTCTTTTGCAGTCTTGTTGTAGAGCGTCTACAGTTAAACACATCACATGTTATAAGTCAAAATACATATACTCACAACATGATATATATGTATAAGTATAACCAACCATACATGATACACGTCTAGTCAGTCTAACACAACATGTGTCTAATCCGGCCTAACACAAGACTTCCTGAACCATACACCGTCAAACCATCATACACAGACTTAACCCCTTAATAGCATGCAGCAGATGATCAAGCCAACTGACTCACACTTCGCTCGAAATTCGAAAGAAACAGTATTCGCAGCACATGAATTTTGAAGCCTGGTGATCCCAGAGATATATCAGTTATCACTTATCAGTATATATCACAGCTGGAAAAAGAGAAGGTGGGATTGACAACATCATATAAAAGAGATATACCCTATCTCCTGTCAATAAACAAATACTACCTTATCTTGCTAGCCTGTTTCCATGAAGCAATTTGCAGCTAACAAATGAAGAGGAAAAACTTTATGTAGAAATATATGCGCGACTGAGTTAAGAAATGTAGAAGTGATTAGCATAACTCATACAAAGTGAGTGTAGTTCATTTGACAAAATAATGCACCTTCTTGCGCTCATAAAGCTCTCACTCTAGTCTACGAATCTTTTCCATATTCATGACTGCTGCTGCTGCTGATCGAAGAGCATGCATATCCTCAAATTGCTAACATCCCTACATAATACAAAATCAGAAGCTAAAAAAAGTACATGTTTTGTGCACCACCATTTGTCAATGCAATGTTTACTCATTCCGAGTCACTTTCCATAGTCCCCATAGCTTTTAAACCTCTTGGCTTCTGCAAAACACGGGACTGGAAATTATAATCCTTACGACAGGTTAAATTATCTTTATTTGCTTCATACAGCTACCAACAAATTGGAATCTAGGAGTACCTTCTTAGATGTCTTCTTCTCCCTCACTTCATACCGTTCTTGGCACAAATCAGACAACCACGCACCAGGACTCACAAACTACAATAATAAGTATATCCCAAGTTTAGTTTCATATCTCAATGAACGAATTACACGAACATGAATATCTAACAAGATTTTTCAGATAAAACTTACTAATATGGTCTTTTGTATAAGCTTGGCTCTCTTCTTGGGTCTTTGAGGCGGTTTGCATCCTTTCATCATCATAAAATCCTCTTCCTTCTCTTTACTAGATAAGGAAATCAACAATTTAGGCCAGACCAACTTCTTTTTCTCCTCCTTCGGATGCGAAAAGAACAAGGCCTTGGTGGCATCATCCACTCCCCCAGATCCCCTTGTCGTATAATACCGGTCTTCCTTCTCAGGCGAAGACGACGTCGAAGCTTTCCGACTATCATGTGCAGCAGATCTACCCATACCCAAGTCCCTGCAGTAAAAGAGTACTTGATTGAGTATACAGCTAACAATACAAGTTTCAAATATCATCCCCAAATCCTTATCCCAGATTCTTTTACCTCACCAGCACTCTAACAAAGTAACAATACAAGTTTCAAATATTCAAACTAACTGAAAAAGCACCTTCAGAGTTGAGGTAATATACCACAAGTCCATAAAGTTACAGTTACAAATTGAGCATAGATCTGATTATTACTAAACCTACCTCCAAGTTAAAAAGGAAAATAGTATCTTTTCTTCTTCCCAAAACTGCAAAAACTAAATCACAATCAAATGCTCACTCACAAGCCCAATTTCCCCAAAATTTAACCAAAACCTAGAATTGATAACATTTTCACCAATTTGACAAACAAACAAAAAGATCAGGATTGTTACAGAACTCACCTGTTTGACCTAAGAGGAGAAGGAACAGGAGGCAAACTATGAGCATCTTTAACGATATTGCTGTTGCTGTCAATAACTCGTGAAGTGATTTTCTTCTTCACAATACCACCACCACCACCGGAGCCATAACCATCTGATTTTCCACCACTCAAGGACGAGTCTTTCATTTTCATACATCTGAGCCTCTTCCTGTTCCCCCACTGTAACTTATTATCCATACTTTTCTTCTTCGGAACCGCAATAACAAACAATCTGCAGAGATTCAAAGCAACCCATTAGAGATCTTGGATAAGTAAAGCTATCCAACATAGTTTGTTTCAATTTTGAAAATTTCATTGTGGATGAAAAGGAAAAAGTCCAAGTTACCTAAAGATCTGATGGAGAAGGTGGAGGAGATGAAGCGATGATGGGTTTGAGAACAATTTGGTGAAGGAATGAAGTGGAAATCATGCAGAGGAGAAGTGGAGAAGGAGGTTTTGGGTGAGAGTTGAGAGAAGAGACGCTCTGTTATTTTGCTTTGTTGGTGAAGGTTAGAAAAATAGTGGTTTTTGGGCTTCTATATTGGCTTTGTGATTTCTTTTTCTCTTTTGTATTTTTGTGATCGTTCCGTCCGAAACTTTCTATTTAACTGTCTAGTTAGGATATATTTAGTAGTAAGACTCCAATTTTAGTAAATATAAATATAAACTTGTATTGAAAATTATATAAATCCGTAGTAGTACACGTTTGATAGATGGTATAAGTCATATAAACCCCTAATGAAGAATACATACTCTAAATTCCAAATTTGTATTACTAATTATATACGGGCCCGACATATAAATTTGAACTAACCAAATCTGAATGAATCTGAACTGAACTGAATGAATCTGAATTTAAGTTGAAAATAATAGAGCCTAAATATTAGACTGAAATTAAATACACCATACTAAACACATATTAAATCATACTACATATCATAGTATGAACCAATCCAACCCAATACATCTATTTATTTGATATTAAGTGTGAAAATTAAGTAAATTTGAAAAGAAATATTGATAATCGGTTGATAAATACGTATATTTATGAATATTAAGTGTGAAAATTTAGTGGAGTACTTACTTTTGAATATATTTATTGATATTGATGGAAGTGGAATGTACAAGAAGATAAATGATAAACTTTAAACGAAATAAAAGAGATAAAATGGGAAGTTTCGGTCGAGTCGGATGAAGTATTTTTATGTTTATTTATTTTGTTTATATTTTGGGATGCGATAAACTGAGTAAATGATAATTGTGCAAGGCAGTTCAGATTGGAGTGGATTAAGGAGAAGCGATCTGGGCCGTTGAGAGTTGGATCAACGGTGACATGAGTTTCCCTCCATTTGGAGGAGATAATATGACTCACGTGACTTTCACGCTCGTATTCATGGTTGTATTTATTGAAAAGCCCATGGGCTAGTGTTTTGTGTAGAGTGGTGTATTGGTATGGCAGAGCCCAATGGGCTCAACCGGAAATAAGAACTACTATGTCAAAGTTGTCAAAGTGTGTATCTTATGCTTAAAATTAACATGTTACTTCTTCCGTCTCACAAAAGTTCCACAAAGAATTCATTATATAGTGTTTGGTTTGGCAAAAACATGGTCAAACACACGCGAATAGTGGTCGTTAATTGGCATTGCCGAACAAAACAAATAAGAAAACCTGAAAAGGAGGAATAAAAGGGCAAAAATATGCCACGGCAGGAGAAAAACGAATAATAATAAGAAGAATAAAACGGAAAAATCATAGAGAAACAAGCAAGAAAACTGAAAGAGATTCTTTTATTTTTTTTAAAGAGGGGAAATAAATAAACAAACAAAACGAGCATGAAAAACCCGGAAAATAAGAATAAAAGGGCTAGTAGTATATATTTCTGGGGTCCGCTAACCCCGCTTGGCTACATCACTGCTGCCGAGCCAATGGACTAGTAAAATATAATTCCAAAGTTCGGGGATCGGCTGACCCCGCTTGGCTACGTCACTGTTGCCGAACCAGTTGGCTACATCGGAAATAAGAACTATGGCAATTGTCAAAAAGTACATGTAGCTTTTTGGCAAGCGGATCTTACACCTAAACTGTGATCACATGTTTAATCCATAAAATTGGTGGTTTTGTTCAATTCATCCGAATTTATTTGAACTGAACTAAATGAATAGATTTGTTTCAAGTATAGATTTCAATCAATCAAACATAAATTGAATTGAACTCAACTTATCTAAACTGAATCGAGTGGACCTGAACGGTACTAATTCTAACAAAACCTTAATTTAAAGTCAACTGAATATAACTAAAATATGATCACATCTTTTATCCATAAATTTGGTGATTATTTACTTAGAATTGACTAGGTCAAATTGATTTTTACTCATACTTTTTTTAAAAAAAAATGTAAAAGGAAACTTTTCATTATAAAATCCCAGAAAGTTCGACAATAGTGTAGAAAAATAGAAGAAGCTGTCTAAACCAAATTAAGAGGATCACAACCTCAAGCTAGTTGCTACTGCATGAGCTAAAACATTGACCCCTCTAAGTACATGATTAATAGAAAAATCATCAAAATAAATACATTTCAATTTCACGGCATCAATTATTCCTCCATAAGAAGTTGAGCCGTTCGTATTCGTTTTCATGGCCTGAATGAATTGCGAGACAGTCACCTTCAAAAGTCACTCTCCTCCAACCCTTCACCATGGCCAAATCGATAGCTACATGCCTAGATCCCCGCCAAGGCCTCCGCATTTGGCAAATCTAAGATATTCATGATACTTTTTAACGTTAATATTTTGCTATAGCAAACCAAAAAAAAAAAGCACACATGCTAAATTACAATGTTACATATAAATCTCATAAAGAGTTCTTCATTGTTTGAAGAGCTTGGGATCGACCATTGCATATTTGATCAAATTGAAGGTATAGTAGCTAGTTTTGAACAACAACTTTCTCTACTGAGGAAATCAAGTGAAATACTTATTCTACTAAATAATAGAAAAATCACATCATCTTATTTTCCTGGATTAAAATGTCACATATTATATTTTTATTTTTAGGGGAAAGTATTTTATTCATTTTATTTACAAATAAATGGTACATCAGTTAAGAATCAACCTAAGATAGATAGTTATTCATCAATATCAATATTCATATTAATTATAAGCACATGTGCATATGTATTACAAGTTCGGGTAATATGCTTGTAGCTAAAATTACTGAAACTCGAAAACTTGGACTTGATCCTTCAGATGTCACGTATTAATGATTATTTAAGTGTGTATAAACAAGCAAAATGGACCCTGTGCTCTGGGATGACAGTATATTGCATTGAGAGTCGATCAAATCATCCCAAAGAGTACAATCCAATAAATATATACGGTAAGGAAATAACAACTACTTCCAAGATATGAGATATCAATAGTGTGAGGTATGGATTGATTTCTCAAAACACTAAATAGGAGAGAAGCGGCGGAGAAATAAATTTTAAAAAACAACACATGTGTGATGTGATGGAGCAAAGAAACAAAGGGTATAAGCATGAATTGGGCTTAAAAAACATCGAACAGAGAGAGAGGGGAAGACGTTTTTTTAGCTGAGAACACGGGCTCTTGATTGGAATGATAAAATGGACAGTAAAAACTGCAGAGGGGTATAAGACTCATGAATTGGGCTTAGATGTAATTATTTTGGACCTAATAATATTATTGACTTTATGAGAAAGGGTTTTAGATTAATATAATGGGTCATTTTGGGTCTCACACCACTAAATATGAGAGAAGCGGCGGAGAAAATAAATTAAAAAAAATAAAACTCTGTGTCATGTGACGGAACAAAGAAATAAATTATGTTATTTGTTGGTTTTGGTTAAGGGAATGTGGAAAATACGTATTACTATTAGTATGTTTTTTGAAGACGATAAAATACACAAAAGATCTATATAGTAAGCCTTATCCAATTGGGCTACTAAGCTTGTATTATACATTCCAAACATCTGCTAAATGATCCAGCAGACTAAACGCGAAATTAACACAGAAAAGTGAGAACATCCTTCTTTTTTTTGTTTACTTTTTTTTGTTTATTATTATTATTATTATTATTATTATTATTATTAATATTATTATTATAGTTCCGGGTTTTCGGGTTTAGGGTGCAAACGACTTAAATGAATTTATTGTGTTCGAACAATCGTTCTTGTTTGAAAAATACAAAGCAAACTTTATATTAATCGTATAAATAAAGTCAAAATGTATAATTTATAGTGAGACAGAGGAAGTATCTTTAAAACCCATTCAAATTCAATATATATGTTGACCATAAGTAGGAATGGACTGGACGTTTTCGCTAATGCTTGGTCTGTTTATTCTCATATGTGTTAGAGTCTAAACATCGTTGATATCAATAAAAAAGTCCAGTTCTCATTTATATAGTTCGCGACAATGCATTTATTGGAGTTGCATATCATAAGTCATGGTACCTGACAATATTGATCCGAATACGAAATTTGATCCGAAGTAATCCGATCTGAAATCCGAATTTCAATCCGAACAAGGACGGTCGCACGATCCGAACATGATCCGCAATTCGATCTGAATCCGAATCCGAAGTATTCAAGAACCGAAATTGATCTGAAATCCGAATTGATCTAATCCAAACCCGATCAGAAATATATATTTCATCCGCCCCATTTAAAACTTCTAGGGTTGAATTTTTTTGAACATTAACCGTAAATTACTCCTAATTCATAACATACAGAAACTGTAATAAAATTTTGTTACCTAAATCCATGCATGTTGTTGTATAATTATCGATCAATTTACGGTTAAAGTTTGAAGAAAAAAAGATCAACCATAGAAAGTTCAAATTGAATGGAGTTAGTAATACTTTTATCACCAACAAATCAAAAATTATTTTAAATCATTCATAAAGAAATATATATTAATAATATACAAAGACGATACAAATGTCACTCAAAAAATGGGATAAAACATACCGACACACCATTACAAAGTAATCACAACGATTCTCGGTGAAGCCTTATAGTTTAATTGAATGTCATAACGGTGAATATAAGAGGTATTTTAATTGAAAAACATAAAATTTCATAATTCAGGGGTTCGGGGGTAGGGGGTGCAAACTAAATTTTCCGACACTCAAATACAAGAAACCTATATATAATACTAAATAAAATTAAAAATCCATAGGGAACAAGTGCCCCCGCTAAAGTATATGTGGCCTCGCCATTGTTATTAGTAGTTACCACACAAACTATTTTTATGCAAGAGAGTCATAAGGTGTTCTGGTGGTTGAAAAAAGGAGTTGAACGTCGTTGCAACTTGCAAGTTACTTGATAATGTATAATAGTTTGTCGATAAAAAGAAACCATCTAATAATGTGACTGATTGGATTGCGCCAAAACTTAAATACCCTTTAATTCAACCAAATTCGACGAAAAAGGAGATATTTTGTTACTTTCGAAAGTATTCCAAAATGTTTTTTTTTGTTTTTTTTTTTTTGTGTTTGGAAGGAAAAATATGATAAAGAATGAAGACTTTCAAGTTTCAAGTGGTTTAAATAATTTCGAATTCTACGTATTCAGATGAGTTGTAAAACTGGAAGCATTTCCGAACGGTGAGATTTTAATTCATAATCACACATGGCTGGAATGAAACTGAGGTTGAGTAGCATTACGTGAATATGTAGGAAACTTGGAGTTGAATATTGATCACCGTCGGTCATGTCTTTGCATTAAATAAATATGCACGCGGTACCCGCGTGCGAAATCTTTGAAATACATCATTATTATTTCATAATTATAATATAGAGCAAAATATATTACATTAATTAAGTTGGAGCTTCAAAAATAATTCTCGCTAAACAACATTCCTAGTATAAATTACGTTATATGTAAGCATAGTATAAACTTAATGTTGTATATATATGAAAACATAGTATAAACCTTACGTCCATGCCCATGGTTTATAATTTTCCCGCTTTCGTTGTAGATATGAGTGTTGTTCTTCTTCGTCCAATGCTTGACTTCTTTGCTTTTGTTGTTCACCCGTGAACGTCCGTTGTCTTGATCATGCGCTCTTCACTACAATCTTGCCTTCGTGTCTTTTTATTTGTCCTTCACGATCTCGTGTCGTAAGTTGATCTCTCTACACTACCGCACGTTCATTGTTAATGCTTACAAATTTTCCAGAATGCATTATCACACTAACTAATGAGTTTAAGTGATTGGATCCATATATATATACATCGTCGACCTAGTAATGCATGAATTTTAGATGAATTTATAATTAATGAATGTATGAAAGACTTTTAAATGTCCAAGAGGCATCAATTGAATTTTATATGTCTTGACGTTCAAACTCTTCAAAGTTTATGGGAAAATGTAGAAACATCTCATATTTCATGTTTCCATGAATAAATTCATTTCCATCCGGAAAAAAAAGAATAAGTTCATTTCCCATTAGTCATATGGAGCAAATGGCATATTTAGTAATTAGAGTAGAGTTTTGACGCCAAATCGCCAATGTAGAAACATTTCACCTTTCATGGTTCCATGCATTTAACCATATATTACTCAGCCAGCCTATTTAATAATTAGAGTAGAGATAATGTAATTATTGATTTTTTATTTAATTTTTATGAACGGTAAAGGATAGATTGGGCAATTCAATTTTTGGTGTGCATCCAAATTTGCCTACCTCTTTTTTTAATAAAAGTATAGATATAAATAATTGAAAATGAAACTTAAGAAATTTTGAGATCGATCATGATGTTTATATAACGGCAA
>JAYMSL010002737.1:0-13711 GCA_036897195.1 Plantago coronopus | reverse complement strand
AAGATAAATACTCGATATCTAACCCACAAAAAAATTTAATGACGTGTAGTGGTAAAATTGACAAATCAAGTGTCTCAGACTGCCATCACCACTCAAAACCCAAATCCACACTACCACCACCCCCCTAGTATTGTGAAGTGGTGATCTGAGTGGTGTTATAAACCCGACTGTGCAAACCGAGACGGGCTTTGAGGGCCGAAAACACCACACCACTTCTCCTACCAAACAACCAAAGAGCGGTGATACTTGTCTGGAAGACCGTGTCGGGGCAAAAAACACCACACCACACCCCTTACCAAACACTACCTAAGATGTAAAAGGTAGAAAGAGAGTGATCTGAGTTGACTAAGTTAATGAGTTGGATTAGTAGAGCCAAACACAAAGAAACCACAAAAACTCAACTAAGCCCTAAATTGAGTTTATTAGTTTAGAGCCAAACAGTCTCTAATATGCTTCACCTTAAATCCAATTAATGTTCATACCAGTTCATTTCAAGTCCATTCAGTTCAGTTCGGATTTGCCTAGTTGAAATTTATAATTGAAATAAGTCAGTTCCGTCCAGGTTAATTCGGTTCGGATTAATTAAGTGTAGTCCAGTTTAGAAAATTTCAGACGAATTGAACATAGACTTAACTTGATAAAACATTACACAATCACTTATTTCAAATAATGAATAAACGTAAATAAATCAATATAAGACTATAATACATTTATAGAACAATTTCTTTTGTTTTGAGGAGTTATAAGGGTAGCCGAGGGACAATAAAGCTTGAGGTTTAGGAGAATTGGAGTAATGTAATTAGTTAAATTTGTCTTTAGAAAAAGGACGTATTACATCTACACCCCTACCGAGGTTTCTGAAACGGTTCGGGAGTTAAAGAAAAAAATCAATTGATTTAAAGAAAAATAAAAAGAAAAAGAAAAACACGATGAATATAAAACTAAGAAGTTAAAAGCACGGTTTAATCATTTATTTGAGATGTAAAATATAATTAAGGTATTACAAAAACAAATAAACGAAGATGAAAGCAGCATAACACGAAGAGAAAATCGGGAAAACATTAACTGTATTTCAAAATTAATAATTTAATTTCTTGTAATTTATTATTTAAAGAGATTGTTATGGAAAAATAGAAATATGTACCCTCCCAGAAAATTTAATATTTATCGAACTCAACTTTGTAAAAACACGATGTGTGGGTTAAATGAGATAAAATAAACTTAACAAATTGCAAGTTACTTTAATTCATTCGTAATGAGATGTTTAGTTGGAAATACAATTTTTGACTTTTTAGTGTTATATGTAATTGTCATATTGTAACTGGTAATTTTATGTAGTTGTTGATCTAATAAGGGCTAATTTGTGAACGATCTCGCTAACATAAGGGGGGGTGTGAGTGAATTGTCCCAAAAAAAAAGAAAAAAATCTTTTGGTTCTTTACTAGTTTGCCTTCATGTTAATGTAACTGACTAAACTGAATTACCCTAACGGAGAAAATGGAAAAAAATGTAAACCCGACCGGATCCGGATCAGATAAACCCTAAACCCTAGAACCCTCTCATTCTAGACGCTTCTCTCCTTCTCGTATTAAATCACGCACACACACTCACTTCCTTCCCCTTCCACAAGAAAACCCAATTCTTCATTGCTCCTCCTCCTCCTCCCCATTCACTCCCATTTCACTCCAGAGAAATGTATCGCTTCGCAGCCAATCTCGCATCCAAAGCCAGGTCTGCTAAAATCAGCAGCCAACAGGTATAGTTTGCTCACAGAATAATTTCTCCTCTTGTTTAGTTTTCGAGCTCACTTGTATACTAATGTTGTTCTCATTTTGCTGTAATCCGTCCAGATTAATGGGAGACTAGGCTGGAACAGAAACTATGCGGCGAAGGACATTAGATTCGGAGTTGAGGCCAGAGCTGCGATGCTCAAGGGTGTTGAAGAGCTTGCCGATGCCGTCAAAGTTACCATGGGTCCTAAGGTATTCACGATCTCAATGCTGCTACTTAACTTCATATTGTTGTGTCAGCTCGAGATTAAGCAAAAATGAAAATCAGCTGTTAACTCTCAGTCCTATCATTTTTTTGGGTGGGCCGTGGGGGCATAGTCTGTTGATTACTGATTATATGGTTTTAAGTTTTGTTAATATGTGTTTGTGTGAATGGTATTTTCTTATACGAGTATATGATGCATCAATGGATGTTACATTTTTGCTGTTGCTTTTGGTGATCTGCTACATTTCGATCCATATGCGTTGTTTGTATGATGGATGCTAGATCACAGCTTCAATATCCCTAACTCTTAACCCTTCAACTCTCCACATACTAATTCCGACGAGAGATGTATGGTGATAGTCAAGTAAAGTCTGTCTAGATGCAATTGTGGATGTTTATAGCTATTACAATTTGTGGGTACTGATTTTTCAGCATTTGGTGTGGTGCTGAGTGTTCTTTGAATGGTTTTATGGTAATAGGGGCGTACTGTGGTGATTGAACAAAGTTGGGGAGCCCCTAAAGTGACTAAGGATGGTGTCACCGTTGCCAAAAGCATTGAATTTAAGGACAAAGTTAAGAATATCGGTGCGAGCCTAGTAAAGCAGGTTGCAAATGCCACAAATGATGCTGCTGGTGATGGTAAGTTCCGTGTTCTGTCTGTATGTTGTTATGTTAGCACATATGTGAATTTGTAGTCTTGTTTTTGTATGTGTTTTTTAAGTATAATTTCTTGTGTGGTCGGTTTCTCAAGTTACACTGTTCACTTCCTGCTTAGGTACAACTTGTGCTACAGTCCTTACCCGTGCAATATTCGCCGAAGGCTGCAAGTCTGTAGCAGCTGGCATGAACGCCATGGATCTTAGACGAGGGATTACCATGGCAGTTGATCATGTGGTTACAAACCTGAAAAGTAGAGCTAGAATGATAAGCACATCGGAGGAAATTGCACAGGTTTGTATATATTTTCCAACTCTAACTAGGGATTTATTTACTTATGATCTCAAATTGTCTTCATCATGCTAAGTCATGCGCATAGAACTAAAAAGAATTATAGGCATTTTATTCCTAAGTGTTTTCAACACAGTAGAATCAACAAAAACACTTCTACACCAGTTGTTTAAGAGTACTATGAATTGCTTTCCTTGTCTTTAAGCTGTTAGCCTTCTGATAAGATTTGGCTAATTTTTCTTGAAGGTCGGTACAATTTCAGCCAACGGAGAAAGAGAAATTGGTGAGCTGATTGCAAAAGCCATGGAAAAAGTTGGCAAGGAGGGAGTTATTACAATTCAAGTAAGTCTTTTGATTTGATAATGCATGTTAGATTGGTATGACACTTCTGAATTGCAACGCCCTATATGTCTTAACAGGTTATTTAATTTGCTTATATTATATTTGTCTGTTTCACAAGGGACTTTAGGAGTAGATGGGATGGTGGTGGGTTTTGCTAGAATCCTCCTGAGTTTGAGGCTTGGATGAAATTTGGATTCTGTTTTTTTTTTTAAAAAGAAAGTTATTCTGAAGTACACACTCTAATTCGTATAGAGTGAACTGATATCGTTACATTACTATTAATTTTCTATCTGACGGGTCTTTTACATTTCAGCTGGAAATATGAAAATAAAACTTTCAACTGTGTATAGCTTCAGTTCTGTATCATGCTTTCAGCTTTTTATAAACTTTTATTTCTTATGTTTTCAGGATGGGAAGACTTTGTACAATGAAT
Source organism: Plantago coronopus (assembly GCA_036897195.1). NCBI lineage: Eukaryota > Viridiplantae > Streptophyta > Magnoliopsida > Lamiales > Plantaginaceae > Plantago > Plantago coronopus. The sequence goes on along the minus strand of JAYMSL010002737.1, from coordinate 9,993 downwards.
TGGAAGTTGTTGAGGGCATGAAGTTAGATAGAGGTTACATTTCCCCGTACTTCATTACAAATCAGAAGAACCAAAAATGTGTAAGTTTTTGGCTGATACCCTAATCATTATTACAAAGAGACCTCTATAGTTTAAAAAATTTGATATCATATTGTCTGGATGTTACAGGAACTTGATGATGCTCTAGTTCTGATTCACGAGAAGAAAATCACGAGTTTAAATGCCATTGTGAAAGTTCTTGAGTTGGCTTTGAAGGTATAATTTGATCTCTCTATACACATGACAGTTTGTTCATGTCTTGCTTCACATGAAATACAATATGACTATCTTCTCTTTGGTTGCAGAGACAAAGGCCTCTTCTGATTGTTGCCGAAGACGTTGAGAGTGAAGCACTTGCAACTCTTATCCTCAACAAACTTCGAGCAGGGTTAAAGGTACCTGTTGTTCTATATAGTTTGGTGATGGAACCTTACTGTGATATACCAGCTAGGCAGTTCACTTGACTGTGTTCGTAATTGGGTGTTGTGTTACAGATTTGTGCTATCAAAGCTCCAGGTTTTGGTGAAAATAGGAAGTCTAACTTGCAGGATCTTGCAGTTTTAACAGGAGGCCAGGCAAGTACAGATTTATGATCACTTCTATATCTAATGAGCTGGAGTTCTTGTTATTCATCAGACCTTTTTTTTTTTCAACAACAGGTCATTACTGAAGAGCTTGGAATGAATCTAGATGATGTAGATTTGGATATACTGGGATCATGCAAAAAGGTCAGTTAATGTACTTTCTTTCAAATTCAGCTGTTTCTCACATTTTTTCATGTAGACTTTCTTTGGGAGAGCATATTTTAATCTTGTTAAAATACAATTTTCGATTTTTCTATGGGCTTGTGAGATATTTTGTGGTAATTTGAGTTTATATTGTTACAGGTCACAATATCTAAAGATGACACTGTTGTGCTTGATGGAGCTGGTGAAAAGAAAGCCATAGAGGAAAGATGCGAGCAGGTTTGTTTTGCTGATTAGACATTAAGCATCTAGTGGGAATTTATTATTATAATCAAGCCAACTTACGGCCCCGTTACCCGGTTTGTCTGTGCTGCAGATTAGGTCCTCAATTGAAATGAGCACTTCCGATTATGATAGAGAGAAATTTCAAGAAAGACTTGCGAAACTTTCCGGTGGTGTTGCTGTTTTAAAGGTTCGGGTCCTTCTTTCATAATCTGAGGATAGGATGCTGTCACACAACAAACAGTTTGATTTTTGCGAGTTGAAAATTTTAATATTTAATCTAATCATTGTTTTCTTCATGCCCTTACTCAGATTGGAGGAGCCAGTGAAGCCGAGGTTGGTGAGAAAAAAGACAGGGTGACAGATGCTTTGAATGCGACAAAGGCAGCTGTGGAAGAAGGAATAGTTCCCGGTATGTCACTTCTCATCTTTTGTTTGCATTGCTTTTTGTAGTATCATACCTAAAAGAATGGCCCTAAATACGTTGCAGGAGGAGGTGTTGCACTACTATACGCATCAAAGGAACTAGACAAATTGCCAACAGCCAACTTTGATCAGAAGATCGGTGTTCAAATCATTCAAAATGCTTTGAAGGTTTGATGTTTAATTCAAATATCCCCAGCATTCTATAACTGCTTTAATTTACTTTTGAGCTCTTCACTGGGTTTCATGGATCATGAAGACTGAAATACAAAAAAATATCTATATGCAGACACCCGTCTATACAATTGCAGCTAATGCTGGAGTTGAAGGTGCTGTCGTTGTTGGCAAGTTGATGGAGTCTGACAACCCTGACCTCGGATATGATGCTGCTAAAGGTATGTCATGGTACCAATAAAACATGCATTCAGGTTGTATGCGCAACCGAAACACATTTGCTCATTTGAATAATATTCTCATTTGGATTGGTATGCACGCCAAACACAACTGTGTATTTTAATGCTATGGCATGTGTAGTGTGCAACAGATTGTACATATGTCAACAGCTGTATTGTCTTGGTGAAAGGTGTTTCATCTGCAGTTTCCTGCCAGTTTCTAACCAGTAATTTTGATTTTGTCCCTACAGATCAGTATGTCGATATGGTTAAAGCTGGTATTATTGATCCATTGAAAGTTATCAGAACAGCACTAACAGATGCTGCCAGGTGAGCTGAAAAACAATCAACTTTCCCTCTATTGGAGAACTTTTATGAATGCAAAAACTGATGATATTATTGCTTGCAGTGTGTCTTCTCTGATGACAACTACAGAAGCAGTCGTGGTGGAACAACCGAAGGACGAGACAGCAGCACCAGCCCCTGGAATGGGTGGTATGGGTGGAATGGATTACTGAAGTGAACAGCGAACTGATCTCTAAGAAGACATGCATTAACACATCATTTTGAACTGCAAAAAATAAAAAACTTCAGAATTTTGCCGTTCTGAATAGTTCAGGCTTTATTTGTGTTATTCAGAGATGAGAGTAGACATATAACTGTATTGTGTAGGGTTAGGAGTCAAGTGATTGTTGGAAGTTGGAACATGAACATGGTGTTGGCATTTGATTATTTCTTGGCTGAAAAGATTCAGAATTATATTATGGAATCATTTTTGGTGAATTTCAATTCCTTTTAGTGTATCTTTCATGATATAACCCTGCTTCTGAAATACTTTGATTAATAAATGAAAAGAATCACAGAAATTACTTTAGTCGAATTTCCCTTTCAATTTATTGTGGAATATCTTGGTTCTAAAATACAAGTATGATTATAGGATTAAAAAATTTGTTTTTTTTGAGGTGGGAAGGCTATCATGTTAGTTGGTGTGCGTTTTTTTGGGTTAATTCATTCCTTTTCACCGTGGAATATTTTTGGATTTTGCAGAATTTTCAGTTTTTTTTTAAATTTACGTTTCAGATTTTTCCATTTTTTTGGGGCAATCAACTAATCTGATAGCCTTAATGCTCCCGTTTGGGTCACAGGCAAGCACGACCAAGCCCAGCTCTTTACCTAGCCGCTTAAAGGATTATAAAGCAGATTTATCAATTGCATTTTGTCGATGTGGGATTTTGCTTTGCTTGGTTTCTATTATTTGTTGGTTTCCACAAGCATTTTGTTGCTTTAGTTGAGTAACATATGATTATCAAATTCTCGCACACAATAAACGTAGCGAAACCTTGAAGATCTGTAGACATGTTTACAAATGACGATTGAAGTAACGTACAAAATCGAGCTGAGTTATGTGGTGCTGAAATGATACTCTTGTTTGTGATTTAACCTAATTGGTGAGTTTGGTAAGGACATAAATTTATTCATTTGAAGCCTAGTTTCTACGAATAATTGCGAGATGAATCGTTCAAAATACAACATCAGCAAAGGGTCCCTATAATTGCGAGATGAATCGTTCAATTATATCAAATCGTTCTGCTTGGTGACAGACTAGTTTGAGGGTGGCGGTGTGAGGAAAGGAATGGAAGGCATTGTAGTCGGGATCGTTGGAATTGAAGGCATAGATGGCATCAGGGGAAGGGCTGCATTTGGGATTGTTGGCATGGAAGTTGGCAATGGCGGTAATGTGGTTGGAGTAGTAGGAAGAGGAGTGGTAGCTGGGAGTGGTGGATGAGTGGCAGTCGGCATGTTAGGCATGGGCAGTGTCGGAATTGTGGGTTGTGCCGGTTGAGATGTTTGTAACAGGTCCCGAGCCGCATGACTTGCTTGAAAGCTGGAGAGTGAGATGATCAGGAATTCAGGATCATAGCAGCATAAAAGCTATAGGATGCCAATGCCATTGTGGTATGCTGCTGCTGCTGCTGTAAATCTAGAGTAGAGATTTGTGTTTTGGTTTGATGAAGTCAAAGAACTTGTAACACATATTTATACATGTGAAATTGTTGAAAGTATTGTCGTTAGTCGTTACTCGTCAGATAGGATTTAGTTCAGACGAGTTGGAATAACACTGATCAGGTGAACTTCTTTGGATCATAGAGTACATTTGATGACAGACTAATACTCTCTAGTTCCATATAATATTAAATTTTAACATATATCATTGCCATTTAATTGAACTATAAACTAAAGCAAAAAGTTTCTCTTTTTTTTTTTTTGGAAGTTTATCATCTTAACTGATGCAGATTTTGGGGTTTATTCCATATCTTTTTGTCGTGAATGAGTGGTAATATTTTTGGTATTTTCGGCTTTTCGATTTGTTTAGTGCAACATGTTAATTTGATAGCTTGATTGCCCCCACTTAAGTTACAGGCTTTCGTTACCAAGCTCGGCGATTAACAATAAAATGGAAAAATGGTTTTAAAGCGATCTTATTTGTTACTTGTTTTCGATATGGGATTTTTCTCACACCAGTTAACTCTTCACCGATTGTATTTGAACCAAAGATATAGTCTTTCAGCTCGTGTACGTAACTACCAAATATTCCTACATAATGAATGCAATGAAACACAAGATTTGTAAACATTATTCACATGCCAATTGAATTGAAGTAGAAATACAAACAACATAAGTTCATATATGTAACTAGGCAACAGTAAGATATGACACTTTCACTATCAAATTAGCATACCACAAAGAGAAGATTTGGTACCGCATCAAATGTGTGTTTTTATAAAAAAGCAAACTATATATACATATCTTACAAAGTGATTTTATAAACAGGAAATATCTGAGGTTCTGTCACAACCCGATCAACTCCCTCAAACATTTTCATATTAAAACAAGCCAAAAGTCAAACAGGGTGACGATCCCAAGCTATCACCGAAGATTTATAAACAATACCAAGTGACATACTCACTACAAGAAACTGGTGAAATAGAGACGGATTCATCCGTCTCTAAATTCGATTAATCCGTCTCTAAATTCGATTGTTCCGTCTCTAAATTCATTTTTTTTTTAGTGACTACCATACTTAGCAAATGAATCAGCAGATCCATTAGCCTCCCTATACACCATTTGCACCCTAACATCATCAAACGAGTGAACCAAAGTCCCAATATCACGCACCAGAGGATGTGCCTGCCGAGCTGGAGTCAACTGCCTGCAGAGGACATTAAACACATATAAAGAGTCAGTGTAAATTAGTAAACGTTCAACCTGCAATCCCCTAGTCTCTGACAAACAAAGCCTGACAACCCAAAGTTCAACAGCATGATTATCCGTAAAACCCACATGAGCAGACACAACACGAATAAAGGAACCAACATCAGATCTAAATATAAGCCCAAGTCCACTTGGACCCGGGCTTCCCAAGGATGAACTATCCGTATTTGCAGATATATAACCCGTCGGTGGAGGCTTCATCAAATGTGTTGAGTCTGATAATTACATGCAACACCAACTTCCTATAGGTACGTACATTAAATTCACCAAGCTACCTAATATACTTTGTTTATAAACTTAAATCAAGGTCTTGAGTTTCGTATATAGTATTGAATCCTAATTACTGATATTACTATTTAGTTGAACTGAAGAAACAAAAAACCTTTTTTTGTGGTACGTTTGGGATTATTAGTTGCTCACAGACTAATACAATCTAGTTCTCTATACAATATTGAATCCTAACTGATATACCCCTTTAGTTGAACTGAAGCAAAACAAAATGTTTTTTTTGGGTGGTGGTTTGGGAAGTTTATCATCTTAACATGTGCGGTTTTTGGGGTTTATTCCATAACTTTTTGCCGTGGATGAGTGGTAATATTTTTGGTATTTTCGGCTTTTCGATTTGTTTGGTGCAACAGATCAATTTGATAGCTTCAATGCCCCCACTTGAGTTACAGGCTTGCGTTACCAAGCTCGGCGATTAACAATGAAACAGAAGAAGGTTTTAAAGCGGTTTTATCTGTTACCTGTTTTCGATATGGGAGTTTCCCATACCAGTCAACTCTTGACCAATTATTTTTTTTAACTAATTATTAATTATACAGTCTTTCAACTGCGTATCATATAGTTACTAGATATGCTTGCATGATGAATATTGATTTGTAAACATTATACGCATGCCAATACAAAAAACAGAAGTTCTTATATGGAACTTGCCAACCATAAGATGTCACACATTCACTATCAATGAGCATACCATACATGAAAAAGTTGGTTTGAAACCTGATCAAATATATGTACTGCTTCTCGGAGCTACTCACTCTATGACTTCATAAACATCTCAAGGTTTTAATTTGAACATCGTCTAGAGTAAGTTTATCACCACAATCGGTCTCATATCACTGATATCATTCTTTGACCGAATCACATAATTTACGAGTCAAAGGTTCATAAGATCTCCCTTTCCACTACTACAAAACCCATCTAATTAGACGCTATTATAGTCACCCTTCGTCAAAAAGCGTCCCTAAATTCACTTGTTGAGACGCCTTATTAATTTCGGTGGTAATATTGTAATTACACTAACCTGAGGGACTGAGTTGAAATACTGTTCTTTAGAAACTGAATTGTAGACATTCAGAGAACGATCATTTTTGTAACCCTATTGCTATCAACTTCACATATCTCTGAGATTAGACGAGATCGACAATGGCTGCAATTGAGCCATAACCCTAGACGCGATCCAAATCAATCGATTGTTTCTTACGTGATTTCATCGGCCGATCGTCTTTTCCACACGAACTCAATTCTTCCGGGTCGAAGTGAATCTCCATTGCCTTCTCTAATCAATTGGCGAGCAGGTTTGTTAATCACTCGTTCTCTTCATTTAGCTATCTAATCCTACAATATGTTGATTGATTAGTTTAGGTTTATTCTTCATATATATAGATGTTGTTTTATTAGATTTTGTATTCTAGTTCATAGATTTTAGGCTTTCGTATCTGAGAATTATGGTGAGTGATATTGTAGTTATGGATGCTGAGACAGAAGAAGCTGGGGAAAAGAAGGAGCGTCTGAAGTCTGAAGTCTGAGCCTGGTATGAATTCAAGTACTCGTGTTGTGTTAAAAATTCAAGCCATGAGTAGATCGAGAATGACTTGATCTGCAATTATGTGTGAGGTTTTGGATACAATTGAGAAAACAAAGGGATTAGGTAAGAAACATGATTTCCTTTTTTTGTATCACATAGTTGATCTATGGTTTTTACTGAATTGTTTTATCATGAGGTTTAATTCACATGTTTCTGTAGTATTGTTGGAGAAAATATTGGGTCTGAGAGGTTGGCATTTTATCTATAATACTAGGGCTGCTTTTAGTTATATACAAACTTCGGACGAGAAATCGGTCAATGTTCGATGTAATTGAGAACTTTCTGCAACATTAGAACAACGGCCTTGTCACAATTAGGTACTCATACCCAGAGGGTAAAAATGACAACAGGTGCTTTAGTTGTGAGCAGATTTTGATGCTGGGGCATCTCAATTCACAAGTGACCAATCTTGAATTTGAAGAGATTTTGCTCCACTAACTTGAAAAGATTAATGAAAATACCAACATGTCTTTTTCATTTTCAAAAATAGTGAAGGAAGTAATGAAATTGTTGTGTTGTGTTGATTTAAAGTCATTTCATTTGTAATTTTGTATGTATCTTGCAGTTGCTTCAACTGGTCACTGGTCTAGTCTATTTCCTGGAAGTGCTGCTACTTGCACGAGCTAGTACTAGTATATGTACTTGTAAATGTTTCTGTGAAAGGTCTTGCTTCAGCAGCTAAGGTGAGCGAATTGAAGCTGCTTATTTTTGGATTAGGACTTGCATACACTTCATATCGAAGTAGTATATGGGTTTTATTTGATACTTATGTACCTTGATAACTATCAACTAGCAATGTCACGTTGCATGTAATTCCTATACACTAATAGATTTTTTATTCCCTAAAACTGGTGACAAGGTTCATTAGTTTTGGTTTTCTTAACTTTATTTCTTCTAGTATGTATCTGACTTGCATGGATTTGATATTGCAACTTGCTTGGGAGTACTTATTTCTCTTTCCTGCACTCACTACTTCAAATCCCTGACCGAAATATTGCGAAGGGATACATTGTCTGTTACTTTCGCAGACCCTGACCAAAATATTTTCCAGCAATAGCCTCTCTGCTGCAGTTTTGTTGGTCTTTGCCTTCTTAGTTGAGTTAGATGGTCTAACCATTAGGATTGCTTAGTATACCCTTATACTTATTGTAACTAGTCTCTGTTTGGAGCTAATCCAACTCATTGTTTCCCTTGGTTTTGCATCAGCAGGAGACGAGTTCTGTTGTCAATATGCGTGGCGCGTAATGGAATTTATCAGAGTCTGAAGTTGAAAATTTATCCGTGTTTGAATTCTACCAAATGCCATTTATAGGTAATTTACTTGATTACATTTATCCGTGCTTGGTTTAATGTATCTCATATATGATAAAAATGGGATATGTACCGGTTATGACTTTAATGATCATGTTTGGTTTGATGTAGTCACATGTATACATGTTAACTAGTTATACTAGTTCTTGTCTGTGTTGTACTTGTGCAGGGGCTTAATAGGGATTAAAAAAGGGTAAGCCTGCACCAGAGATACTCGCTTTGAATAGGAAAAATGCAATTGGTAGTCCAATATCAGTTCCGATCAATGTTCTCATGTTTGCAGTTAAAAAGAGTCCTCCATGAACTTGCATTTTCTAAAGGCCTTCTTAAGATGACAAAATTAGAACCTGAGGAGTTGAACTATATGATTATAACTTATATAGTGCATCAAACAGCCAGATTCTACACGAAAGGTGACTCAAGTATAGATGGCAACTTCTGGGTGAAACTTTAACTCTTAAAGAAGAACAATGTGTTTTGCTTTCAAAATGCTCTTAGAATCAATGTCATTTCTTACTTTCTCAATGACTTGAGTTTGGATTTTGCTCTTGCAAGTTACTGATCATTATCTTTCAGGATGCACATGGTTTTCTGTTCAGCAGTTAATTATGTTTGCTAATTTGCAGGCTGATAAAGAGACTGATGAAATTTATGCCCAAATGAGTCTCCAGCCTATGAATTATGTAAGTCTGGATTCAGTCTATCAGTTTACTGCTGCACTTTTGCAATTTCAATTTGGCTATAATAAAGAAATTTATGGCCTTTTGCTTCATATCAGCTGGATACTTTGCAGTTGATTTGTACATAAAATAGAAACTCAAGTTTATCATAAAGTAGTTGATCAATGTGTTTCTCATCTTTGCAGTTAAAAGAAGTCTAACATTAGCTCCACTGGTACTTCCGAAAGCCATGGGACTGAGGTAAGTTCAAAGCTGTACTTGATGCTTGATATGAGATTGGACTTAATGTACTTGTATGCTAAAAGTGGAAAAATAATGAATTTGTTGCCACTTAATTGAGTTAACTGATCTTGGTTAAGAGCTGGTAAAGTTTACTTTTAGGTATCAAGTTGTACCTTTTCCTTTGAGTGCAAATAGTTAGTAACTAATCTATCGGGATTGTAGGAAGTTGTTGGGTAAGGATCTCAAGGGCTTCAGCTTAGATGACCTTCGAAGACTAGAAAATCAACTAAACGAAGGTCTGATATTACTATAGACTATGATTAGAAATTGGTTTTTCAGACTTTTTGGTTGTTTCTTTTGTGTCCCTTCCTTCACCATCTTAATTTGATCCATGCCATGGAGTTCATAGATGTATAAAGTAATACTATGTGAGCAGCTTGAAGATCCTTCTTAATTGATTTCAAGGGAATGTTTGTGTTGCAACTTAACTATAGTAATCAAGGTACCGATAGTTTGGAGCAGGTTATACACGAGTTGCTGATTCTTTGGAGCAGGTGTATCAAGATTCAGGACTCATAAAAGAACCAACAATATAGTAATCAAGGTACCGGCTTCACCATTCATGCTTTCTGGTAGTTAAGTGGAGTCCTATAGAAGCAGTAGTGTTAAGTATATAGTCGCAGCTAAGTGAGACTTTCTGATTTGGTCACTTTTAAACCACATTCATGCTTTTCTCCCTAGAAAATGACTATCATTAGTAAGGTGTTTAAGCTAGTTCCAATGAAGTCTAACACTCTGTTTCGTCAACCTTCCAG
>JAYMSL010002736.1:0-13712 GCA_036897195.1 Plantago coronopus | reverse complement strand
GGTTTTAGTAGGGAATATAATAGGGGTGTAAGAGATGTGTAAGAGGTGGGGTATGTGTTTAAGAGAGAGAAGTGTGGGGTATGTGGGGTATGTGTAAGAGATGTGTAAGAGTGTGAAAGGAATAAATAGGAGGAATAAAAGGGGTGTGTTAAGGGTTTGAGTTGAGTAGCTTGCCAAACACAAAATTGGGCCAAGAAGTGTGTTAAAGGGCTGCTAAACAGAGCAGAGTGTCTTCCCACTCAGCCCGATGGTTTATTGCAACTTAAAATCTACACTCCCAAGTCCCAACTTAACCAGAAAATGTGCACTTTGACCGGCTTCCCAAGCAAACAGCAAGTTGAATTGAAAATAATATTTAAATTTTACTTTTTGAAAAAACCGTGAAAATGGGTTAGATGATGCGACGTCGTCAATGAAGAGTTGGATATTCGCTTTAAAATTGGCATTGTATATTGACTTGCGCACAAAGGCAAAAGAGAGAGAGCAGGATGTTTCGCGCGTCGAGTTCAGAGCTCCAGCCACAAAATCAAAGCAAATGTTCTCCTTCTCTCTCTCCTTAAACCCTCCTGCTCTCTAAAACCCTTTCCCAATCAATTCGCCGACTTTTCAATCTCTCCTCACTTCCATTTCATTCCTCTTCTATTTTCCCATCGCCAAAATGTCAAAAATGTCAAATCCCAAGGTATGGGTGGTGATCGGCGTTGGTGTCGCCGGAGTTTTGATCCTCGCCGAAGTCCAGCGGCGGCGGATCAAAGCGAGGGCCGTAGTTAAGGAGGATTTCGGAGCTTTTGTTGAGCGATTTGAGCTTCTGCCGTTTCCTCAGCCGCCGCCGCCCGCAGCTCGGCTTTCACTCTCTTCTCTAAACTTCGCCGTCAGTGACAAGTATATATCTGATACTTATTATGCTTTTGCTTTTTATGTTGTAGAATTTGGTAAATTAGCTAATGATGTAGTTACTAGAAGTTAAGTGAGCAGGATTTATGCCCGCATTTGTACTTTGATAAGAAAAATGGGCTAAAGTAGCTGTCTGATGAAATTTATACTTACTGGAGATTCTAGTCTCTATGGAATTGTATTGGTTGATATATGATGTAGTGCGGGTCTGCGGGATAGCTTGTCATTCTATGCTTTATGATATGTTCGTCGAGGTTTGAAGGTAAAATGGATTAATATATTTCTGATTTTTTTGTAGCATTGATGTCAAGGATTATGTGACGGGGTATGGTAGTGCGGATTGGAAGAGGACACACGAGGAAGCAGTGAAAACAGCAATATTGGTATCGGAAATGCTGAAAAATGGAGCTACGTGTGTTGGCAAGACTGTCTTGAGTGAGCTTGGTTTTGGGTATTATATTTGACTTGACATTAGCCTTTTATTGTGATGCTTTTGTTAGACTTGTTAGATATGTTATTTGAGTCATATCTAACAAGTTGGATATTGGGGGTTCAAAGCAAATTGTGTGTGAGATGCTGATTTTCTTCGAATGGTGCAGGGTGTTAGGTGAAATTAAAAACAACGGAACTCCTGTCAATCCACGAAATCCATCTCATGTTCCAGGTGGCTCATCATGTGGTTCAGCAGTGTCTGTTGCGGCTCAGCTTACAGATTTTGCTCTTGGTAAGACTATTCATCACATAATTATGGTATCAGTTTGTTTTCAGGTGACTGAGATCTCTCAATGCTGTATTCTTTTCAGTGTCATATTGCCGTATTTTATAATTAGAATCTTTTGCCTTGACATGTAATGTAAGAAGCATAATTTGATGATGCAATTGTAATAGTTTCATCCTTTTTGGTTGCTGCCACTAAGCTACTACAGCTGCTTGTCTGAAGGGTTCTATACTTTCCATTTCTATAAAAGTTTCAGAAATCCCTTAGCTTAATCATTTGTGGATTGTACTTGGCTATCAAACAATGTATTGGTTGTTCCGGTGGCATGGTTGTTTTTCATCTCCATCTCACATCGCACAATCAGTTCTCATATTTGCGCGGAATATGTATATACATCTCTAAACTGGCATTCCTTTGTAAATTTCGTATTACGCTCATCGAATTAATCTTATAGGTACTGATACCCTTGGGTGTATAAGAGTACCAGCATCATTTTGTGGCATTCTTGGCTTCAGACCATCTCATGGGGTTGTGTCTACAATCGGTGTTTTGCCGAGCTCTCAAAGTTTAGATACTATTGGTATGTGATACTGCAGTAAACTGCTACTGCTTAAGTTAAAATTCTCATATCATATTGCGAATTCTCAAATTTGGGCCCCATCTCTGAAATCAAACTTGTTTCCAGATTGGTTAATCAGCCGATTTGAAATATTCAGAACATTAGAATGATTTCAGAATGAATCCTGATTTTATCAGTCTTTTTCTTTTCTGCACCATATTATTAACTGCTACATCTCTTTTTCAGGATGTTTGGCATCCGATCCATCTGTTTTGCATCGTGTCGGACATGTTTTACTAAAGTTAAATCAATTAGAACCTAAAAGAACACGGCGGCTCATTATAGCCGATGATCTGTTCCAGCTTTCTAAGGTTCCCATGCTGAAGACTGTCCAGGCAGTAAGAAAGGCAACTGAGAAATTATCTGGCTGTAGGTTTAGAATCTTCTTTCTACTTATTAATAATTCGATCTTGTGGAGTCTTGTATTAACCAGAGGAGTTGGACTCATTTCTTTCTTTCTTCTGTCCTCCTTATGCAGACCAGACACCCAAGCATATGAATCTTGGTCAATATATTGCATCAAATGTGCCCAGCCTGAAGTTCTTTCGTGATGATTCTTCAAACCATGAAAGTGGTATCTCTACTTTGAAAGCCCTATCTTCTGCAATGCTCTTACTACAAAGGTATTATACTACTGTGTAAAACCTAAATATCTTTCACTCGTTATTAGTAAAGATATGCTGTCCATTGGTCACTGATCTTCTTTATACAGAAACTTCAGCAATTGCGTAGGGAAATGTATTCTTCATCAAATACATTATAAAATTACAGGACAATTTTTCATGTAATGTTCAAAGTGTGTCCTTTTGTCTTTCAGGTACGAATTTAAAACAAATTATGAAGAATGGATTAGATCAGTCAAACCCAAATTAGCTGCCGATGTCTCTAATCATGTTTGGACAGCAGTAAACACTGAACAAGAGAATGTCAAGAGTCTATATAAAGTTAGAACGGAAATGCGATCTGTTCTGCAGAATCTTCTGAAGGTACCAATTAAATTGAAGTTATCCATGTAGTCACCCCATTTTTTTGTGGGAATGAATGACTAGATTAGGTGGCTATTTTGGGATATTGATGTATTTTTTTCTTGTATGGATCTAGGACTAGCATAACATCTGCATTCTGCAATTAGATTATCACATAGAACTTTGTGTTATCCTTTGATTTGATTATGAGGATGTAGTGCATTTACATTTACTAAATCTAGAGGTTTTGGTACATAGGAATCAGAAATCAGAACATGCAATTTTGTTTTTTTACCTTGCCAGCTAAATAGTAACATTTCAGTTCATTTTGAAGTGTGCAACAGACAAACAATATGATGAGTTTTATGATTGGGTAAATGGGTGCACCCAAGCCTATCTTCTTTGCTAATCTATGTTATTTTTTTTTATCTTTGCAATCATACTGAAATTGCTATTAGTGGATTCTATGATAAATTGGAATTCATGTGTTGAAACTCATATGCACATCTTATATCTATCTGCATTATTGCATTAGATGTTTTTCATTAGTATTGGAAATTAATTTTATAATTAAGTTACGTTTGCCTAATGACATTATTTTATAGGGGCTAAACGGGAAATAAAGAACTATTCTGATAAAAAAAAAGTGATCGCTTCAGTCCATATTTTCCTTAATTTCCTGATGAAGATGGTTTTGCAAACGTGATCTTCATTCATATGACCTTATGTGTTTGTTGCGGTTTATAAATCTAAAATAAATGTATTAACTTAATTGATTCTTCATTGTTATTTCATGTTTGTAACTAAGAAAGGTATTATTGCTTTGTTTGGCTATTTAAGAATGATGGAATACTAGTAATGCCAACGGTTGCTGATCATCCACCCAAGATCAATTTAAAGAGGGGTCCACCTGTAGAGTTCCATGACAGAATGTATGCTCTGCTGAGTATTGCGAGTATGTCTGGGGGCTGCCAGGTATACACATACATGGTTTATAATTTTATATACTGCTTTGTTCAATAATATGTACCCAACTACCCTTCCGTTTTACTAGTTCCTAGAGTGTAAGATCTATCCAGTTGGGCCTTTTACTCTCATTTCTGTGTAATTATTTATTTTTTAAATGGTCTGCAGGTTGCCATTCCATTTGGACAAAATGATGAGTACCCGACTTCGGTGTCATTTATTGCATCCCATGGAACTGATAAGTTCCTTCTTGACACTGTCTTGGATATGTATGCATCTCTTCGCGACGAATTTCATTCAAGTAACTCACCGTTGGAAGACTCTAATGGCAACATGGACGCAGCTGAACTTCTTAAAGAAAAGGTGAAGTTTTTGTTTGATTGACATTTACTAGATATACTTTTCCTCTGAACTTATTTCACCATTTATTTATTGCATGACCTCTTTGATTACAGGGGAATGCTGCATATAAAGGGAAACAATGGAATAAGGCTGTAACTTATTACACCGAGGCAATAAAACTTAATGGGAAAAATGCGACTTACTATTCTAATAGGGCAGCTGCTTACTTGGAGTTGGCGTGGTATATATTGTGTACCTTGTTCTCACGCTCCTCTGCTTTGGGTATTCATTTACAGGCCTTTGATTCTGATAAAACTGTTATCTATGCAGCTTCCAACAGGCTGATGAGGATTGCAGCATGGCAATTTCGTTAGATAAGAAGGTGAGCTACACTGGTCATCTACATTTAATACTTCTAATGTTCCGTCATTGGTTGATTCACTTTATATTTTTTCATCTCTTTACGTTTGTCCTGTATCTAAGCGTAGAAGACTTGCAAGTAATTATAAATTTTCACATTAGCTTGCTTGTAAAGGAGCCTTTCAAAGTATGAAGTCATTTAACAATAACTACCAGGAAGGAGCCTTTCAATGTATGAAGTCATTTTAACATTATCAACCAACCACCAACCATCTGACAATTCTCTGACAGTCAAAATTAATTTTGTTGTAGAACTTTTTATTGTTGCCCGTCGACTGAACTGAAATGACAATGACAATATCTAGGCGTCCCATAATTAGTATATTTTGTTCCTAAAACAACTGGTGAAGTTTAGAGGATTGCGAATGAAACAATACAAATCAAGATAAAGCCTCAAAATTGGGATGACTGATCTCGAATAACAGGACAACTAAAACAAAGCTGTGAACAAAGGAGAAAGTTGATTATACTTCACATGAGATGTGAAATTTTAATTCACGGTCTGTGCTGCAAATTTTTGTTTATGGATCAATATTTTCTCAAGTCTGGCACGATGCGTGGCTGTAATCGTGCTTGCTAACATTATTTAATCTTTGCAGAATGTGAAGGCCTATTTGAGGCGAGGTACAGCTAAGGAATCACTGATGTTCTACAGAGAGGCTCTACAAGGTCAGAAATGAGAAACCAGTTGCAATTCTATTCAGGATATGATCATATGCTCATGGATTCAACCTGAAAATAAGCCTGGCCCATGAAACTTTGATTACCAAAACCTCATGTTTCTAGTACACTCTCTTGACTGACATAACCTGGCACAAAATTCCATTAACTAAACCTCCTCTATTTTTAGTTGAAGTAACTGAACCATTTTGAACACATTCTCAAAAGGTTTATTATAAACTTCATACTGCTGGGCAAAGTTATGCTGGAACTAAGTGGTGGTTTTAAAACTGGTGCGGGGAATTAAATTTTATTTCAGTCTATTGTGAAGTTTTGGCTCTGTTTGCTATTATGTTTAGCTTAAGAACTGCAGGCTGGGGTTTGACCTTTAATTTTTTCCTGCCAAAGTCATACCTGCATTTTAGTGGAGTAAGAGTAACTAGTAGATCATTTTTTGAAACTTGAAATGAGTGTTAAATATTATTGTATCTTGTTGTTCTTGTCTTCTCATCATCGTTTTACTGTTTTTGGTTTAATATTAACTACAGATTTCAAGCACGCACGTGCTCTAGAACCACAAAACAAAGTTGCTGCTCTAGCTGAAAAGAGGTTGAGAAAAGTGATCAGTTAAGTCATCATCCCCTGTTTATCTGCTTCTTGGTGTGGATTGAGAAATTTGGTAGCCGTGAGAACGGCACAGAAGCACTGACCAATTTTTGTGAGGAGAATCAAATGTACACTTCCGTGAATAAGATCTCTTCAACGAGTTTTACAAGTATGAAGTTTTGAATCAATACACCGAAACTGGTAATTCTGTTGTATCAACTAGCTTCCTGTAGATTTTGTTGTTATTATTTCTCTTCTCCTTTATAAGATCACATGCACGCATGAGTGCGTCAGTGCGTGCTCCACATGGGTGCTGAGCAATAACCATTTCAAGTTTAGGGGAACTTCAGAGTCTGTTCATGTAACATAACTTGCTGCAATAATATATTTACCCTGTTGAATTTCAGTGTGTCTCCTGCTCCGTAATATGAACGTTTGATGGTATTGCTATCAAGTTCCTATTACTGCGGATTTTTTTTCATTTTCGGAAACCTCCGTCCAAGAAGCTTCCCATTTTGTTTTGATAACCGTTTTTCGGTCGCAAATTACTCCAAACTCTTATTGAACAAAAATATTTAAAAAACTATATTAAAATATTACCATATGTATATATTTTTAATGTAATTTTTCTATTTTTTTTAGCCAACATAATTTAGGAGTAATTTACGACCCAAAAAAAGTCAAAAAAACTAAACCGGAAATATTTGACTGGACGGAGGGTGTACAAAGTACGAACTATGAAGTAACTATACTACTATGAAAGTAAAAATAAATGTACACCTAAACCTGTGTTTTTCAAGACTTGAACTCCAAACCTCTTACTTGCAATTATTCTCTTTCTCGCTTTTGAAACTTCAAAGTCTGAGTCAGTCAGCAATTCTTACGGTGAAAGTTCTAACTTCATACCTATTCCAGCCAACACTTATTTGGCCTAGATCTAACTCTGTAGTTTTAAGCTTTGCGTTGTCCTCTAGTAGTGGCATAGCATTATCATATCAACAATTTAACCAAGTTCCATTCATTATAATTTGAAGAAATTAATTTCACCATGTTTAGCTAAAGTAATACTACTTCCTTTGTTCCGTCCCTTACTTCATTCCGTCTCAAACTTTCATTTGATTTTCGTTAACCTTTTCTCCAGTCATAAGTTACTCCTAGATCACATTGTAGAAAAGAAGTATATAATAATAAAATTTCCTTGGTTTTTTGTACTGCATGATTTATAAGTAATTTACGACCGAATAAAAGTCAAAAGCTTGGAGCAGAACGTGGAACGGGGTAAGTAGTAGAGTTGGAGAATAGAAGACAAGTGATCAGTATCCTATTTCAGAGAGGTGTGTTTGCAATATGTAAGCAATTTAAGTTTGTGTCAAACACATCTTTTGCCGTGTTGCCCGGGTATGGCCTAGTAAGAGTTGACTTGTGCTTTTGCTAATTTTTACTATAATATTTACCCTGATTAGAATGCATTACCGAATCAAAACTCAATGATAAATTAAATTATTCTAAACTCAAACCGCATTGTTAATTAACTTAATTTAACTCAAATAACCACAGAAAAGTATTTACACAATATATAAAACAAATTAGTTGTAGCCCTCAAAGATTTCGAGGAAAGAGACCAACAGTAAATCCAGTTTCTTGATCAAGAAAGAAACACATGTCCTAATTTATCTCCTTCCTCATATATAATGCAACAGCAACAATAATCCATCTCCCAATTTCTCACGTCTCGGACACCATTCCGGCCGGTGATCAACGTGAAAATATGGCGAGGTGTTTGAGCTTCACAGGCTCCGCGGATTGGCTCTACCGGAGCTTCTTCTCCTATTCGGGTCTCCGTTCCGTCAAAACCGATCTCTATGACGGCACCTTCATGCATTGCTGGATGCCCAAGATCCTGAAGCCCACGAAGCCCAACCTGATATTGGTTCACGGGTTCGGGGCTAACGCAATGTGGCAGTACGGTGATTTATTAAGGTACCTGATGCCCCGGTTCAATATTTATGTTCCGGACCTTTTGTTTTTTGGTGACTCCTCCACGAGACGGCCGGAGCGAGGGGAGGCGTTCCAGGCGCAATGCGTGATGCGCCTGATGGAGGCGCATGGTGTGACAAGGATGAGCCTGGTGGGGATCAGCTACGGCGGGTTTGTTGGATATAGTATGGCGGCGCAGTATCCTGAGGCGGTGGAGAAGGTGGTGTTGTGCTGTACTGGGGTGTGTTTGGAGGAGAAGGATTTGAGGGATGGGTTGTTCGAGGTCTCGGATTTGGATGAGGTCGCGGATATTCTAATGCCGCAGACACCAGAAAGGTTGAGGGAGTTGATGAAGTTCGCGTTTGTTAGGCCGGTCAAGGGCGTACCCTCCTGCTTCCTCTCCGATTACATCGACGTAAGTAGTTCCGTTTTTCTCAGAATCGAGTTGTTATTTGCGCTTTCATTGTCTGATGATATGTTGTGCACTGTGACAGGTATTCTGCACAGATCATGTGGAACAGAAGAAGGAACTGATTCAAGCTTTGATCAAGGACAGAGAGATTTCCAAAATTCCCAGTATTGTACAGCCTACTTTGATTATTTGGGGAGAGCAGGACAAGATATTTCCTGTCGAATTAGGGCACAGGCTACAAAGGTAACATGATCCCACAACTCTTAATTATTCCGATTGCACAATTTGAGATGCTGGTGCTTATGCACCAACATGACGTCCTCTAAAATTACACGTCGATCAATTTCATAACTATGGTTACTCCCCTCTTTCAGCATAGAACAAGTCTTGTTAGACCGTTTACGATTAAGAACATTCTATGCATTTCAAAACATTTACGTATTTTATTTTGACTTGCAACATACATCATTTTGAATTATGAGACATAGGATGGGTTAAACTAACTATATACCGTTTAACACGAGAATTTGTGTTCTGATTATTATTATTATTATTTATATAATATAATTAAGAAGCGAGTTTGAGAAAAAGTAAAGGTTGAGAAATGAGGAATGTGACATGATTGCAGGCACATCGGAGATAATGCAGAGATAGTGGTGATAAAGAATGCAGGACATGCAGTGAACATAGAGAAACCAAGGCATTTTGCAAAGCATCTCAAGTCATTTCTGGTTGGTAAAGACTCGTTCGGCAACTCGGCTCAGTCACATAGTCGGAAGTTTCACTTTTGGGGTTTGCCTCTGCTTAATTAGTGTGTACTGTACCAAATTGGAGAGAGAATCCGTGCATGTAAAACTAATTAAGGAAGGCTGTTGTATATTAATTAGCATATGATCTCTTCGTCTGCTTGATATCATGATATCACAGATTCAATTTGACAATTTGCATACCATATTTCACAAAACTCAATTTTCAGCCAACTGAAATCAGAATCAAACTTGGCTGGCTCAACCTTTTTGTAAAAATTTAGATGCAGTAAGTGCAAATGTGCAATGTAAACCTTTCACACCCACCTAGGAAGATGATGACGATATGTACCCATCTTAATTTTGACTTATAACATACTGTGTGAGTAAAAAATAATAATTTAAGTCGTTTGCGTAGTGTGCTTACGGAACGAAAAGATGGACTATGTTTTGTTTGCGCTGTTGGACTAAGTCTGTATCCTATACGTAATTACCATAGTTCATCTTTTCGTTCCGCCTTTTCGACCAATTTATGGTACTTCGACACCTTTAATACTCGACCACCTTTATAAAAATAAAATTAAGTTTTGTTTTATATCGTTTATGATTCAGATGCATCCTTACAAGATAGAATGTGTCTATGTAAGTGGGACTCATTCCGTCTAGTCAATAGTTTCTTATTTTGCATTTATTTAGTTTAAATGTTTAATTCAAACCTTTTCATTTCATTTTATTAGACATGTTATGCATCTTTGTCCACTTACGTACAACACAAAAAAGTATCACGACCCCACTTGTAATAGTAATAATTTGAAAATAAGAAATAATTATTTCGTTGATCAAAATCAATATGAGAAGCTTGTACTTGGACAAAGGTGTATACTACGTGTCTTGCTATAACACAAGACTTTGTATATAATTATAAGCACATGTTGATGTCAATATAGCTATTTTGATGTCAGTTCACCTCGATTTCAATTGTATTCAGTTCAGTTCAAGTTCATTCAGTTTGTTATGAGTGAATAAGTCCAACCCTGATTAGTGACCTTAAACATATTGCCTTGATTGTGTAAGTTACGACCTTAAACATATTGCCTTAATTGTGTAAGTTACGAAGCCGCGTCCGACCTTCGACAAGAGATTCCATTTCCGAACCTAAAGGGTCCGAGCGCTTGCTGACGTTCAAACACTTGGCCTAATTGGTACGAAAAACCTTAAGGCTCAGGATCTTGATCCTTTGACCGATCGAAAGGTCCGCTACCTAGCTTGGCCTTCACAAAGACTCGAGCAATATTGAAAGAAAGGAAAAAACATACTCGCAACCGGAACATCCAACCCTATGAAGGATGTGACCGCGCGTTTAACCACACACGCTGTGGGACACTTGTCAGATTGGCAGATAGTCCGAGGAATTAAGGTTGTCATTCCCCGATTTTCCGGAACTACCTTCCGGAAATCCAGGGTCTAGACCCCATTCGCACCACTATAAATATCCCCCAACCACCATCGTAAATGTAAGTTCAACCACATTTTCCATATTCTATAACAATTATCTAGCTCTCTGGGAGCCCAAGCATCCATGACTTGGTCGACCACTCAGAGCATTATGTCAACTCCGGTCTGCCCACGGTAGACCGGTTAAACGGCTAACCCCCTTCCTTTCTGTCTTCAGGAACACAGAGCCTTACGCTCGGACGCAGGTGAAAACAACAAGATGCTCGGAAGCTGCAAGTTTAGGGAATTAATATTAGAACATTGTGATTGAGCTAGGATTAAGTGTTAATGTATGACTAGTCTGATTTTAATCTCATCATAATTCAGTTCCGTTCATAGAATTTCGGGTGAATTAACAGAACCAAGTTTACCGTCCAAAAGTTGATAGTGTCCACCACAAGGTTTTTATTTTAATCACGCGCCTGCTTAAAAAAAAGCGTAATTTGTATTTTGTTCGTCCGAAACCTATTGGACACTAGTACGGGAGGAGGTGAACATGGCGGTGATTGGTGAAGTGCGAGCAGATGAACCGGCGAAATAATGGCGACGGGAACTCAAACATTCCCTTCCCGCGGACTTCCATCTCCGAGCTCATTCCGAGGTAAACACTTTTCCGATAACTTATTTGCTTTGTCATTACATTACCAACTGTTCGACATTATTCCCCTTCGACAATGAACTACTTCCAGTGTGCTTTTCAATTTGTATTAGATGCACAAGTACTACCAATGGCACATAGTATTACATAATAATAAGTATAATGTGAATCAATAACCGTTATTATTTAGAAAAATCTGATTCCTTCATCCAGGAATCTTGTACAGAAAGCTCAATTGTTCAATTATTCTGACCTGAATTGACTCACATTTTCTACACACACACACACACACACAAAGTGTCTGTCTTCCAGTGTTTTGCACCTTCTAAGGACACATTTGGAGACAGATTTCACACCATATGATTGGTTACTACACGCTAAACTTTAACGAGTAGATGTCGAATGTTTCCGATGATGACAGTTGAGGCACCTGCATGTTTTCAACATCACAAAAGGGTTAAGTTAGTTTCAATCATATCTGGATAGTAGGACCTAGAATTTTATAAGTGTTACAAGTTCTATACAAGACTTTACGTGCACATATACAGAATTCTAGCTACCATGGTAAAAAAAGACAATTGTCTGATTGTATCAGTATACGACCATGTTAAGTAGAACAAGTACTAATTTATATTCCACTTTTATAAGCGTAAAGGGGCATTAAAATTTTGCACGGGTTTGAAATTAGGTAAAAGAAGTACCAGTTGCTCCCCTCAAAATCTGGAGACGAACGAAGGAACAATTATGAATTTTATTTAGTGGGCTTGCATAGTAGATATAGTTAGAATTTCGTCCTAGTCATTGTGATGTATTCCTTTTCTTGAGATGATTTACGGAAGCTTAAGAAGCATGCTGCTTAATAATCAGTCATCAGAATATGAAATTATCACCTGTGATAGTCTGGAAGACAAAATTTGTCTCACAAAAGACGTCACAGGGCCATTCAAGAGATATCCGTCTTTGGTCTCATTTATTTTGCGAGACATGTTGTTGAGTAAGCGACCATATGATATTCCAGCCTCATTCTCTACAGCTTGGATAAAGCTATATGTCAGGGCACCTGTTGACACATTGCCAGAAAAGGCCTGCACAAGTATCAAGCACTAGGTATATAGGTTGTTGAGGAAAAAGATATCATTTGTAGATATATCTAGATTAAACTATTCACATCTTTCTCTCTTATTCTAACTCAAGCTTTTAAGGATGCTTGCTCTCTATTTCGACTAATGCTCATGACTTAATGTGACATTAATCATTTTATAGACTGTGACATGTAATTGTATCTAAGAGAAGTCTCTGCTCTTGAATATCTATATATTCTACTCTGGTGGCTGTAATGTTTTATTGAACTTGAGCCGTCATAAAATGTAAGTTCTATTTAGGAAAACATTTTATCCTCTTCCATATATTTCATATCAGTTTTTTTCTTCTTCAATTTTTTCCAGCATTTTAGGTGAATTCACAGTTCCCCGTTAGAAGCTGAAATAGATAAACCATTCAAATTCTAACTATTCAGGGGACTTATAGCAATGTAGTTCTATAGAGTCAAGGAGATGTTATATTAGCACTGGAAAAGAGGTAAATAAGACAATACCGTAGTATCTGCTGATACTTGATGATCGTCACAGGCACTGAGAGATATAGCTAGTCCACCACTGGTACCCTTATAAATAGATGACCGGCTACCTTGGTCCTCCCATATATAGTAACCATCCCTGTATCATGAATAATTTATCAATTCTGTTAAGCTTCAATGAAAGTTTTAGATTCGTTTAGTTTGAAGAGTAAGTTAGGGGTTCTAAAATCATAGTATGGACCTGTTTACTCTGCATACATATGGCAGGTCAAGAATAGTTCCACTATGGCATGCATCAACAATAGCATGCAGTTTCGCTCCTTTTGGTAGTGGTCTTACTATAGTGTCATTGATTTCATCATCCAATATATTTCCCTGTGTCTGATGATCTACTGGCCATATCATTTCATCATATCCATCTACTTCATCCTTGTTGTAGTCAAGTTGTTGTGATCCATGACCAGAGTAGTGAAATATTAAGGAGTCTCCTGATTGACATCCTTGGACCAGCCACTGCAAGGCCTTTCTGATGTTGTTTTTTGTTGGGATCAAGGCTGGATTTAAGGTTTCCTCTGCATGTTAGTTATAAAAGCTATGAGAACAACAGTTATTGCAGTTTATATTTCAGTGGGCAGAAAAGTTACTCCACCACTCCCTGAGGGTTGGGCACTTGTGCGATATGCCCTCCTCCCCCCTAATTATTTTTTGGACTTTTCACT
>JAYMSL010002735.1:0-13718 GCA_036897195.1 Plantago coronopus | reverse complement strand
ATAGTACAAGTGGGGTAGAAGTGTTTGATTTAAAATGAATAAAAAGTTTCCATTTTTGGAAATGGGGCTGGGTTGAGCGGACGCCCAAAATGGCAAAATAGGGCTGGTTTGAGCGGACGGAGGGAGTATACTTTTTACCTCAATCACTCTTAAGCGATGTGGGATGTTGGGGCATTACAATCTACCCCCTTAAATTTTCGACGTCCTCGTCGAGACTTATGGGTGACTATCTGTCTTGAGACCAACCATCCGTGCAGGATTATAGAGGTGACCTCTACGAGCTCAAGAGGTGGCTCCCACCGCCCATACGGTCTTTGCCCGGTATGTCACTCTGATACCACTTGTAACGACCCGGCCACTAATGGGTCGAGACCCGCTCCAACGGACCGACAAGGTTAATACGGATTAACCCACACACATCTCGTTGGTATGATATTGTCCGCTTTGTGCTTAATCCCGCACGAATTTGCTTTTTGTAATCACTCAAACGGCATCATACCATGTGAGAGTGGTGATCTAACCTATATACCATTTATCCCAATCAATCTTGAGCGATGTGGGATGTTGGGGCATTACAAGCAATCATGTCTAAGATAGACCAACTTACAAAACCAATCCGCCTAATCTCTTATCCTCAAGTACTTTTTCCGACCACGTACTCTTATATTTGGAGTCAATGCCTACTGATTTGTATGTGAAGTGTCATAAAGATGACGTTTTTGTCCTCACACCAGTTGCAACACATAAACTTCTTTATTGCACCACCAAGATAATATTGGATTGATCTGGATTTGTGTTTAAATCAGGTCTCATGAAGTATGATAATTTATGGAGATGCATGTCTCACTCTCACATATGGTGCAATTTCAATTACAATATGCAAAAAAGGCCCCCCACAAAATGCCCTCAAATGAGACGAGACTTACCACACACACTTGATGTAGTCAAGTCAACCATTGAAATTCACTCACATGCATCAAACCAACCACGCTTAGGATTGGCAATGGCTGATACTCGACAACAATGTTATAATGGATCACCAACTGTAGACTTTTAAAACAACGACCTGAAGTGTTGGTGAACAAACATTATCTAAATATCAACAGTCGGTGATCGATTATGACACGATTGTTGTAAATAACCGATTATTGAAACCTTGTAATCAGACGCGTATTGCATTGCAGGTTTGAGTTCTTGAGTAGGTGAGATTTTTAGAGAGTTAGAAAAAGTTAATGTTTGGCATTTCAGTCCTTGCATTTGCGTATTTTATGAGATGTAGGCCGATGATCCCAAAATGTAATGATTAGATTTGCATCACTGGCAAACACGAATACTTCCCCAAAGGAAACAAAACACAAACTTAGGAGGAGGAGGACTATTAGCATAACAAACACCAATACACCAAAAACAGAAAGAAAAAAAAACGAAGAAGAAGAAATGATCTGAACCTTTTTTCAGGCGCGGTAATTTGTACAACCGTCGGCCGGCCACTAGGGCGCCGTTAACGTCTCTTTCTTCTCCTAAACCCTAACAATTCCGTCCCACTCTCTACCATTTCACATTTTCAGCTCAATGGAGATTTGAATCGGACCAGATGGAATCCTTGCTCGAGCTCTGCGATTTAATCGCCCAGAATCCTGCCCAATTCTCCGACAAGATATCCTGGATTTGCAGCCGTTGTCCACCCGCCGACTCTCTTTTGACCGGATCGCCTAGGGTGTCCAGGTCCCAGCTCCATGGGATACTCGCAATTGCCAGATTTCTCTCTAAATGTCCTAATTCCCAACACGACTCCCCCAAATCACTGCTATTCGCCTTTTACCGCTCCATTCCTGCTTCGTTTAATCTCAATTTTTGGCCTCAAGCCTTTTCCCCGGACGCTGTTGCTTCATTTTTTAATGATTTTTTGAGTTACATTTCTCAAGCTGCCAAAATTTCGCCGGAATTTGCTTCTGAAATTTCTGTGTTCACGGGTGATGTTGTTGATCGTGCTATAAGTGACGACTCGAACATCTCTAGAGTTTTTTTGAACGCATTATGCTTGAATTTTCCTCCTATTCTAGCTTCGGATGCTAATAAATTGATATCTGTTTTGCTTGACCGGTTTGACATTGTAGTTCCAGTGAGTTCACCGAGGGAGGTGATTGCAATGACACCTGATGCCGCTTCGGCTCAGAGCTCCCCTCTGAATGTGAACCATTATCAGTCTCCTGGGGCTGTTGCCAGTGTTGAGTCGTCCAGTAGTAGGGATGACGTATCTTCGTCCATGGGGGCTGCAGCGAATGGAGCAAGCAGCATATCATGGAAGAGCAATGGCGATTTATTTGGTGGGGGTGCTGGGCTAGTTGATGGTAGGGGAGATAAGAAAGATGTGGCAGTATTTGAGGATGTACCTATTGAGAATCTTGAAAAACAAGAGATGGTCTTTAAGTTAATTGGACAGATCCTAAGTAAGGGGGCCGTTGATCCCCAGATTATGGAGCAAGTGAGAGGGATAGCTAAGGATCAACTCAAGTTAATGCAGTCTTTTTTAATGGTAAGTGAATTTCAATAAAATTAAGTTTATGCATGTTTGTTATGGAAGTTCGCGTAACAGGAGTTCAAACATTGTGTAAGGATTGTTCATTGTGTCTTCTTATGTGACAGACAAGGAAGCGTGATTGGTCGGACCAAGGGCAGTTGCTTAAAGTCAGGATCAATAGATATCTGGCTGTTTACCAGGCTGCAGCACGGTTGCTAATTAATGCTATGGCATCTTTAAACTCAGAAGGGAGGGCATCAGAAGGAAGGACGTTGAAGCATTTATTGCATAAAGCCCTTGCATTGTTGATAGAGGCTGCTGAGGCATGCTTGTTCTCTGTGTGGCGGAAATTAAGAGCTTGTGAGGAGCTTTTCGGCTGTTTGCTTGCTGGTATTTCACAAGCAGCGGTTGCTCGTGATGGCCAACTTCTCCATGTCCTGCTTATTCGTTTTAAACGCCTCGTATTGAAAACTTGTGTTCAGGCATGTTCTATTTTCATCTGATTATATCTTTTGATGATTTTTGAGTATCATAATGGTTCTGATCATGCATCTTTTTTAACAGGTTGAAACATCCAGCAGCAGCCAGGGAGCCATGTTTGGAAGTGTCTTAAAAACATGCTGTGAGATCATTGAGTTTGGATGGGCCAAGGACAGGTCTCCGTTAGACACTTTTATCATGGGCCTGGCTACAAGTATCCGCGAAAGAAATGATTATGATGAAGGGGTTAGTATTGTTAGATTATGTAATAGTAAATCTGTTTTTACTGTTTTTAATTAGTATATGAACACCAATACATGTTGCCTTTCTTAAAAAGGTATCTCAACAAACATGTTTCACTGCTAATATTCTACATGGTTAGAGTTATAAAAGTTGCAAATACTATGTAGTATGTGCCATATTTCAGTTTGATATAAACTGCAGAATGTACTCCTCAATAAAGCAATGTAACATTGATCATCTCTTACCCAAATAAAAAGGTTACATTGCCTGTATTAATGTGGTGCCCATTTGGCGTTAAATTCAAGAGGAGCTGCTTACAATCCTTTACAACCAAATGTAGATTCTACTGGATGCTGAATGTCCTTTTATTGGAATATTAGGATTTTACGAACTTTAAATATATACTATCTACATAAGTAGGCAGTAGCATTGACTTTTGTTGTATTTTCTGCGGCAGAAACAAATTTAGGTGAATGGGCAAATTCTCACTTTCATATTTTTAACATATCGATTGAGTTCTGGTCGACTATTAGCAATTTCTCATGGCGCTGCCTATCTCATATGGCCTCTTGGTTCCTATGTATAAAACACGAGAACTGTTGATTTTGATTTCAAAATATGTTTTACCCCCGGAATTGCTTTATCACAGCTTAATTTAAGATGATTATTTGTAAGAATTCACACACTTGATTTGTTTTACTGTTTGATTGAACATCTTGAGTTCTGAGCTGGATTAATCTTGATTCTTAGGTGACGAATGGCATACTAAAGTGCATGCATAAGCTTAAAATCTTTGATGTGCTAAATAGTAAAAGTGCAGGGAGGAGAACAGTTAAGTCTTAAGTCATGTTTATTGTTGGAGGCGTAAGTAAGTTTTGGATACAAGGTCTATGTCAAAGGGATGTAAATAGTGCTGAGAAGAACATGTTTACGTCTTAAATTGTGTTTACTGGAGTCATACGAAAGTTTTGGGTACTATAGGCTAAGCTCTGTCCAAGGGAAATCAAATTGCTTTGAATCAGAAGTCAGCACAAACTTTTTAAAAAAAAACTCTAATTGTCACAGTATCTGCCTCTAGATTATAGATTTCAATCAAAATTTTGTAGATAACTTGGATGTCTCATGATCTATTTCAATTTTTTATCCACTTCAAACTGTGCAGTTTTAAAACAAATTATATTACAGTGTGTTTTTAGACCAAGATTTATCTGGTAATGCACTTTGTGAAATTATTACCAGGATCAGGTCTGTGTAATTAGATGTTGTCCTTTAGTGTAGCCACATCAACTGAAAAATGCAACTGAATGCATTTGTTGCAACTTTTGCAGTTGACGTGGATGAATTCAGTCCCAATGTTGTCTAATAGATATTTATTTTCCACATTCCTGTTTTTGTAATATACGGTCCGTGATATGTGATCTTGACATTCCCCTGTATCTCTCAGGATGGTAAGGAGAAGCAGGCAGCACCACCTGTGCAGCTGAACATCATACATTTGTTAGCTGAGCTAAATGTTTCTATTAACAAGCCGGAAGTGGTTAAGATGATATTGCCCCTGTTTATTGAGAGCCTTGAAGAGGGTGATGCTTCAACTCCAGGGCTATTGAGACTTCGAGTATGGACGTTTATCATTCAATGTGATAGTGCTTTTGCATGATTATTCCTTCTAGATTTTTTTTGGTAACAGGATCCTTTAGCAGGAGGAATTATAGAAGTTGACCTTTGAAAATTACTGTTTATATATTATCTGCTGATACAATTGTATTTCTTGCATTTTTTGCTGATTATTGCAGCTACTTGATGCTGTTTCTCGCTTGGCGAGTTTAGGGTTTGAGGAGTCTTACCGTGAAGCTGTGGTTTTGTTGACTCGGAGCTACTTGAGTAAACTTTCTAGCATTAGCTCAGCAGAAAGTCACACGGAGGTAACTGAAGCCACGACGGAACGTATTGAGGTAGCTTTTCTTCCCTGTACAACATCTGATAGCACAATTTGATTGAAGAGTTTTGTATAACTAATAGATACTCACTGTTTCAGTTTACATTCTAGACATTACCTGCAGGTTTTGTGTTGATCGCTAGAGGCATAACAAGTAAGAAGTTGCGTTCAGACTACCGACATCGTTTGCTTTCATTGTGCTCAGATGTGGGCCTAGCTGCAGAGTCTAAAAGTGGAAGGTAAATCATGCATCATAAGAACGCAGAGCTAAATAGCCAATGGAAATTTTCTCATTACTGACTTTAACATTTCAGGAGTGGGGCAGATTTTCTTGGTCCCCTCTTACCTGCTGTAGCAGAAATATGTTCGGACTTTGACCCTTGCGAAGATGTTGAACCATCACTTCTGAAGCTGTTTCGCAATTTGTGGTTCTACATTGCTCTCTTTGGGTTAGCCCCTCCTATACAGAAGGCACAGGTTGCGTCAAAGTCAGTTTCTACTTCACTCAATAGTGCTGGCAGTGTAGGGGATATTCCTCTTCAAGCAGTGGCTGGACCTTATATGTGGAATCCTTTGTGGTCATCCTCCGTTCAACGTATTTCTCAAGGAACCCCACCTCTTGTGAGTAGTCCTTGGACATGCTTTATCACTTCTTGGGATTGCTTTATCTCTACAGTTCTTTACTCCTCTCACCTTCCCTCTTTCAACTGCTGTGCTTAAGTCAATATTGATTGCCCTTGTAGACATCATTTTTCTCTCATTTGTGGTGTATCTAGTTCTGTCTTTTTTATTCCATGAGGCTTCTTCGTCCAAGTATGTAGTACACTTTATCACTCTGCTATGCTTTGGCTTGTGGATTTGAGAGGTACATGGTCTATCATGGGACTACATTGCATCGTGCAAATGAGCTATATAGACTTAATTACCTTGTGCCGGCATATTACATACGTTTCAATCGTGGAACATATCAAATTATTACATTAATATGCATTCCTTGTACCTAGTGTTTGATAGTTTATTTTCTTCATTTGTAAGAATCAAAGTTATTTTTCATAAGCTAGTAATTTCTAGGCATAGTGCCCATGTACAGCTTTTACATTTGGCGTTGAAATGTTTATAATTTGGTGTACCATAGTCTAAAGCTATATCCTTTTTTTTGTGTTCTCCAATTGGAGGTTCCATGGATGTTCGCTATAGTATATGCCCTCGACGTCCATGCAGAGGAACATATACTGTTATACATGAATGTATGGGGTGATGGTGTTGGTCACTTGTAATTGTGTCACAGTTGATCTCTGAGTTGAGAATCCTGGTGTTCTTTTGCGATTCTTGAATATATGATGCTGCTGTTGGTCCTTTCATTTTCTTCATTTAAGTGTGAAAGATGAGTTCTATGTCTTGAATATTCCTTTTGTCTGCAGTGAATGCATCTTACAACAGTAAATTTAAGAACTTCCATTCTTGGGATACTATAGATTGCCTCACTTGTGTGTTTATTCACTTCACATATTCAATGATTAACTATCTACGCTCTATTTGCATCCTCATAGCCGTATGTCCTTGTGCAGGTCGTGAGCTCTGTCAAATGGCTTGAAGATGAGCTGGAGCTTAATGCCTTACACAACCCAGGTAGTCGGAGAGGTAGTGGAAATGAGAAAGCTGCCGTGAGTCAAAGAACTGCTCTGGCTGCTGCTCTTGGAGGACGAGTACTGGTCTCTGCGATGAATACAATTTCAGGTCTTATTACTCTCTAGTCTTACTTTTTATAGATTTTATGTCTGAAAGAAACCAGATATTTGAATACTGATGTAGCATATTATATGTTTGCCTTTCTGCAGGTGTCAAAGCCACTTATCTTTTGGCTGTATCATTTTTGGAGATAATTAGATTTAGCAGCAATGGTGGCATTCTAAATGGCAGCTCAAGCTCTACAGCTTCTCGTAGTGCATTTAGCTCTGTCTTTGAATACCTTAGAAGTCCGAATCTCATGCCTGCTGTTTCTCAGTGTTTGACAGCAATAGTCCATCAGGCATTTGAAACAGCAATGGCTTGGCTGGTAATTACTGCTTTCTTTGATATATTTTGCTTGTTTTTGTTATTTTTCTCTTTGTACATTTCTTTTCCTATTTTCCTATTTTTATGTGGCGGTGTATTTTCGGATATCTAATTAGATATTCTGAACTATGGTTTACTCCATGGTTTTAGTATTTGTGAAAAGGGGGTAGTGGCTTTTGATAGGAATTCCTACCTCTGGCAGCAAAACTATTGAATGTTCTCATGCAGCTTGACCAACATTGTGACTATCTGCAAATATGAATTGGTTTCTTATTCTTTCGAATACTAGTATTGTGGCTTAGACTTGAGTTATTATTGTGACTTCCATTTATTTTAGTTTCCTGAAAAGTTTTTATGCTCTGATGATGTGAATTAAATTGGAAATATATGATGTTGTTGCCCACATTGGAGTTGGTACTTGCATTATGCTACTAAGGCCAGCTAAAATTGGGCTTGTAAGTTGGAGGGTAAAAATTTTCGGACCTTGAATTGGGAAGCACTGTTTGTATACACACGCCTTAGATATCAAAGATTGAAGTGAAGGGAAAGGATTATGGAACACCTATAGACAATCCTACCTACCATATATAACAAATGGAATGAAATGCACTATATGTGTGTTAATTCTTGGTTTCAGGTAGATACATTGCTCGTAATTTTCAACTTGAACTTATATATTATGAGAAAGGTCTTCAATAATGAGCAGTGAAATTGGATGGCTCATTAACTCCTCTCACGATCCAATCGCAAATGAAGTATGTCACTTGATCTTATTGCAAATAGACTATAGCCATGAGCTATGTATGACTCTTTCACATTGTGTTAAGTTGACATCATCGCCGTCTTAATCAAGTGATACCGTATTTTCTTGTGAGGCAATATGATCAATCAAGTAATCTGAAGCTTTTATTGTTGTGCCTCGAGGCTGTCAATAAATCCCAAATTAGTTCAGTTGGACATGTAGAACATGTTGGTGCTCTTGCGGGCAATTAAGGCTCATAATACTCATTTACCTATTTCATATCTAGGTCTTCCTCCAGGTGCGTAATTTAAGAGTTTTAAGAATTCGTAATGGATTGAGAGAAGACTTGAAGGCTGGAAGATATTGGACTTGTCAAAAGGAGGATTGGTTATGATTGAAATCAAAACTTGCAAACCTCTCCTCATTAGTATCTTTCATTATTTCCAATATCTTTAACTGTGGCAAATTGGTCGGAAAGAATTCAAGGAGACTTCCTCTGCAGAGCGGAGGGGTGGCACGAAAGTAACATTTGGTGAATTAGCAAAATGTTTGTACCCCTATCAAGTTTGGTGGTGTGTTGGCTTTCGTAGGCTCTTGATATTGAACACGGCGCTTCTTGAAAAATGGCTAAGGAGGTTTCGTAATGAGAGAGAGAGATAGGTTTCAGTTTTTTTGGATAGTGGAGAAATATGGTGAAGAAGGGGTTGGGTTTCTAATCAGTGCCATGGTTCATATGGGGTGAGTGTCTGGAAATTCCCTAGGAGAGATGGCAAAATATGTTTAAGAAGTATAAGGTTGGAGTTTGGGAAGGATCAATAGTCAATACCAAGGTCTCGTATGATTTTTGGTGCGGGGATCGATTGAAATGTTTGTTCCGTCTTTATGTAATATTTCTAACTGTCTGGAGGCTACTGTTAATTTGCTGATGGAATTCAATAATGGTAGATTATTTTGGAATGTGACTTCTAGAATGCATTTGCATGATTGGGAGGCTGAGGTATTACACACTATGGTGACCAGCATCTATGGAGTTCGTGTCCGATTTGGGGAGTTGGATAGAAGCAGATGTCGGGCCAATCAATAAACACGGATTTTCTTGGTTAAGATTTATGTTGACACTTTCGGAGCTCAACTTTAGAATTAAATTTCTTTGGGAAACTTATTTGGATTAAGTTGCCCCGTCGGGTGGCTTTCCTTTTACGGACAGTGGATTTGGGTAAGGTTTTAAGAACTGATAATTTATGGTGCCAATATGTGCTTTGGAGTAGTATTTCATGTGTAAATCTGATGGAGAATTCATTGATTCATTGTAAATTGGCTTTGCTGCTATGGATTTTTTCTTAGGGATCTGTAATTTGACTTGGACAACTTATTAAAGTTGTAGATATGCTAAGGGCACAGGGGAGGAAATTTAGAGATAAGATAGAAAGACTGGAATCTTATCTCTGGTTGTGTGGGTTGGTGCATTTGGATTGAAAGAAATGATATGTGCTTGAAGGAAGGATGTTTCTAACCCAGCTGGAAGTTTGTACAGAGTTTCTTTGAGATG
Organism: Plantago coronopus; assembly: GCA_036897195.1. Taxonomy (NCBI): domain Eukaryota; kingdom Viridiplantae; phylum Streptophyta; class Magnoliopsida; order Lamiales; family Plantaginaceae; genus Plantago; species Plantago coronopus. The sequence goes on along the minus strand of JAYMSL010002735.1, from coordinate 4,192 downwards.
TTACGCTGCTTGTTCAATGGCACAACTTCCAGCCCTTTGTCCGACTTTTGTTTGTCTGATTTGCTGTAGTAGTACATTCCCCGTCTATTATTTTCTTCCTTCTGATAAAAATGATAATTTGATATTATGTTTAAAAAAGATCATGAATCTAGGCAGTATATGCTCTGTGCTTTTAAAAGCATAGTGTTTAAGTTTATTGATATACCTGAAGCTTCATTTTGGTTTTAGGAACATAGGTGTTAATGAGTCGAAGTTTTCCTGAAATTCAGGATTCTTATGATCCGGACCCAAGATACAGAGCTTTAGTGAACCTCCAGCTGATTAATAACTTACATCACACCTCATATACACGCGATCAATCAGTTCAAAGCTATATTACAAACCTGTTCTGCATAATCTTTTCTTTTGCTTTATAATATAATGCATTCAGTCCTTGAAATCTCTTTATTGATTATCATGGTTCTTGCTACTTTGGGCAGGAAGATCAGGCATCTGAGTCTGGACTAGAGGCTGAGGTCCGGGAATCTACTCTCTCTATCCATGCCTGTTTCCTGATCAAAAATTTATCACAAAGGGATGAGCATGTACGAGACATCTCAGTCAGTTTATTGACTCAACTAAGAGAGAAATTTCCACAGGTCAAGATGCTTTTGGTATCTCCTTACATTTCTTTTTTTCACTTACTAAGAGAACTCTTAAGCATGTTTTATTTAATTTACAGATTTTATGGAATTCGTCATGTATGGATTCGCTACTATTATCGATGCATAATGACCCACCTTCCACCACTGTTAATGATCCTGGTTATGTCGCCAATGTTCGATCTTTGTACCAAAAGATTGTCCGGGAATGGATCATTGTTTCACTATCACATGCCCCGTGCACTAGCCAGGGTCTTCTTCAGGTTTGTTTCTTTATTGGCATATATCTCAGTCTTTGCATTTTCTTCATAATTGCTTTGTCTGACAGGAGACTGTGTTGTTGCTTTTTGAAAGATGGCTTTTCTTTGTCAAACTAATAATTTATTGTATGCTTTTCTTTTATCTGTGTGCGTGTGTGTGTGTGTGTGTGTGTGTGTAATATACACACATACTATGATGTATGAACGAACCCCTTGTACGAGTGGCCTAGTGACCTTATTGACCCTGAACCAATTTGAGATTGAAAACCAAGCGAAATATGAGACAAAAAAACTTGGTATTAGGGGTAATTGAACAAAGAAGATACACATTCTCAATAGTAATACCATCCATACCTTCTTCTTTTGTGGATAATATGAAATTACTCGTAAACTTAAGAATATATGTGCATTTCTAGACTTCTAAATGTAATAACTCAAAAGTCAAAACAATATATTACTGAATACTATCATTGACAAATGAAATAATGGTGAGTTAGAATGGTGAGTTAAACTTTTAGAGTTTTAGTATGTATACATTGCAAGATCTCTTTTTTTTTTCTGCTTTTTTTTTTTTTTTGGTGGCATCACCTAGAATGTGTTTAACAAATTAATTTCTGTGGACACGCGCAATGTGTTCTGTCTATACATATGTCGTTTAGAACAATGCCTGTAGAACTTCTCCTTCTGCCGGGTGTCCCAAAAGGGCAAATGCAAATATTATATATTGCAACATTCAACTTATTATTCAAAACCTCCTGTACACAGGAGAACCTTTGCAAGGCTAATAAGTGGCAGAGATCACAGCCTACAGCTGATGTGGTCTCTCTTTTATCTGAGATAAGGATTGGTACTGGTAAAAGTGAGAATTGGGTTGGCAATAAAAGTGCAAATATCCCTGCTGTAATGTCAGCTGCTGCTGCAGCTTCTGGAGGGAACCTAAAGTTGACTGATGCGTTCAGCTTGGAGGTTCTTGGCACTGGTATGGTTAGTGCGACAGCAAAGTGTAACCATGCTGGAGAAATTGCTGGCATGAAAAGGCTGTATGACAACATTGGGGGCTTCACCCAATCTACTGATGAGCTTAATCTTGATCTATCTGTTTTGGGTTCACCTGCACAACCCTTAGCCACAAAGAATGAGTCCTTCAATGAGATTTTACTTTCCAGATTTGTAAAGATGCTCCAGAAGTTTGTTAATACTGTAGAGAGAGGTGGGGAACTGGACAAATCGTCATTTCGTGAAACTTGTTCTCAAGCGACTGCTTTGCTTCTTTCGATTCTGGTAAAAACCGTTTTTCATTGTGTACCCACATTAGTCTAAAAGGGCTTTCATTGTAATATGTACAAATACTATTCATGTTTATTATAGTTTGCTTAGCTGAATCATGCTCAAATAATTCTGTTGTTTTTAATTGGTCTGGGTTTCCGCAGGATTCAGATTCAAAATCAAACATTGGGAGCTTTTCGCAACTTCTACGCCTTCTTTGCTGGTGTCCAGCTTACATAACCACACTTGACGCTGTTGACACTGGTGTCTATGTCTGGACTTGGCTAGTTTCTGCTGCTCCTAAGTTGGGCTCTACTGTCCTTGCTGAGCTGGTCGATGCATGGTTATGGACAATTGACACCAAGAGAGGCCTTTTTGCATCTGATATGAGGTGCTCAGGACCTTCCGCAAGGTTGAGGCCCCAGCTTGCTCCTGGAGAACCTGAACCGCTGCCCGAGAAGGATCCTGTTGAACAGATAATGGCTCATCGATTGTGGCTAGGATTCTTTATTGACCGATTTGAAGTAATGAATCACACCTTTTTCCTTTTCCTTGATTTCTCAGTATCTATTAAGTTAATCTTTCGGGGCATACTATTGTTGATTGCTTGGATTTCAAATCTTTATACATTCCAAGGTTTTTTCTTTCTTTCTAAATTTCATCTAAAAAAATTAAAATAAAAGGAGTCATGCCTCCTCCCGATATTAATATTTAACAACAAAAGGACACAGGGATATTTAATTAGCCATGGTGTATATATTTTGAGAATGATTAGCCATGGTCATATAAGGAGGATAAATGTACTATCTAGAAATATATCAACTAAAGCTTTTTGCATAAAAGGGAAAAACATAAAAGGGAAAAACATAAGCTAGTCAACAAAATGTATTGCTTGTTGATCTTTTCCTTCTTGGGTCATTCCTTTGGAATGGTAATCATGGTCTTTGATTGCTTACATCAGGTAGTTCGACATGACAGTGTTGAGCAGCTTTTGCTAATTGGTAGGATGTTACAAGGAACAACAAGACAGCCCTGGAAATTTTCCCGACACCCTGCTGCTACTGGAACTTTCTTCACTGTTATGCTCTTCGGACTTAAATTTTGCTCATGCCAAACACAAGGGAACCTTCAGAAGTTCAGATCAGGTCTTCAATTGCTTGAAGATAGGATATATAGGTATGACTTACGAGAAAAGCGATTTCTCCTTGCACTTTGTAATATGGACTTATAGATATTTTACATATTACTTGGTGGTTAACTCTACACGATGACACCTAAATTTTAAAAAAAGATATTTATGAGCATATGTGGAAAACAGCTTGAGAGATGAGAGTTTTCACGGATCTAGCAGGGAATAATTCAGGTTTACCCTTCTTCTTGAAAGAATATAACATTACTATAATGATGCTCCTAATATTTACACTTTACAAAAGGGCATCCAGGCGACCAATTCATGCCCATGCCCCTAATTATAGGGAGTTAGGGACCCTGATATCACTTTTTGGGGTACTGATTTGAATAGGAAAAGCAGGAATTTAAGATACATAAGAAATTAATATATTCAAGCTGCAGATAATCAGCTGTTTGAAATAACAATTTGTCTTTGAAAATGCCATCTTTTGCCACTGGTACTTGTCATTCATTGACTACCTAATTGAAAGTTATAGTGCCCTGAATGTCGAGTCAGTTCCGAGATTGCTAGCCTTCAGATTTGAATGCCTGCCCTGTGTTGTGTCTTTGTAAGAAGATTATTTTGCTGCCTTTATATTTGAATGCCTGCCCTGTGTTGTGTCTTTGTAAGAAGATTATTTTGCTGATGATTTCTACAAGTATGTTATTGACCACATTACAGGTTCTGACTTAAGCCCTTATCGACGTTGCCTGACTTCATATTCTTGGCATTAACCCTAAGATCCCGATTATGAATTTATTGTTATATCATTGCAATAGTTCCAACAATCTCTTTCTATTACTGCGGCCCCACTATAAGCACCACTTTGCATTACATTTATGATCTTGAAGGTG
>JAYMSL010002734.1:0-13718 GCA_036897195.1 Plantago coronopus | reverse complement strand
ACCATCCCAGCACATGACACCGCATGATCACCAAAAACATCCCCATCGAAGACCCGAGAGCAAGCAGAACAAGGTCTGGACAACGGGAACAAAGGGACATCAAGTCGATAACTAAGCACACACCTTTAAGTCCTGTCATTCATTGTCTGCCCCAACCCAGAAATAGGCACAACACGCAACCAATCGGAAGAGTGAGAACCCTGTAGAGACTGCCAAAGCGCCACCTGACGAGGAGTCAAAGAGAAAACAGATGCCGCAGAAGAAGCAACCTTCGTGAAATATATATCTGTCAGTCTCTTCATAAGTCTGGGGGCAGCGATCTCACTAGGGTTGCGCAAAATGTCAGAATCCGTGATTATTGTTATTATTATTATTAAAAAATGAAATTGATAATGCATGTGTTTAATAGGGAGGGTATCTTCTAGATATAAATTGTAACACAATATTTCATTTAAATCGTCTACTAATTTAGTATTTCATCAAACCCATTTACAAACATACTAAAAATAGTTTTAATTAATAGTTATATCCTAATAATAGATATAAGTACTAATAAAATAAGTACTACACACTTACTAGTACTGTAAAATTTGTACTCCATAATCCGAGTTAATAAAAAACTATAGATATTTATTATGAAAGTCCTGAAAAATTAAATAAGTACCTTTACCATGTATTAGTATGGTAAAACTAGTACTGAAAACAATAGATTTGTTAAACATAAGTACTGAAAAATAACAATAATTACATTGAAAATCGCTCCGGATTTTCTGTCCCACGTTTTATGTCCCAATTTATGTCTCACTCGCCTAACGATGACACCTAGCTAATGAGTGTGAGTATAATTGCAACAACAAAAATCATATTCTTGAATGGTCATATTTTATTGTAACATAGGAAAAATTTGTTTTGTAGTTACCTCCAAGATATTGTAAACTTGTCTATGTTGGTTTTATAAATCTTTGTCTGCGTGTTTTAAAAAGTTTTTTTCGGTGTATAGGAAAAAACAGTCTTTCCCAAGACTGTCACCAACAAATAAATACAAAAAGTCTTACTCTATAAGACTATAAGACTTTAAGGGCTATTATGCACAAAATTTATAACGTTACGGGGGTAAGTGCACATGAGCAAACATTAGGGGGTAAAATGCACAATCAATGAAACTTTAAGGTGATTCTTTTTTGCCAAAAAAATAATAATATTGGCATGGATCTTTGTTGTTAGGTAGTTCCAATAAAATAAATTTAAAACTTAACACTATCTTGTTAACGGATGTGTATTGAAACTACCAAAAAGTATTGTTGCATTAATTACTGTGTGCAAAGAGTGCAATGTGTTAAAGTCTGAAGACCTGACACATACAAAACAAGAAAATGCATCAGTGTACTATGGATTGGTTTGTAAAAGTGTCTTGTAGCCAAAACGGATTAATCTCCACCAAGAAATTGATTTGTTAATCCCAAGACACTATAAATACAGGACTTAGTGACTTGAGAAGACCTGACCTTGGATAACTTGAAAAAACATTAAGCATCCATCTCTCACTCAAGCTCTCACTTAACTTTCTTGTAAAAGTATCTTGTAGACTTTCTTGTTGCGCCTGAAATTACCTTTCTAATTAAAAGTTTGAAGAACACCAAAGACATAAACAACTTGTGAAGAAGTTGAATGTTTTGATTCATTCCTCTGAAAAATGACCTAGTCTAATGATTGTTCAAGGATAGTTCACACGGTATTGTTACAAGAACTTCTTAGTGTGATCTTGTCCAATTTCATTACTTGTTGGTGAGATATCATTACGAACACCCCCCCCCCTCCCTCACAAACCACACCCCCAGTCAACGGCGTGTAAGAAGACTCATAAAGAAGGGGAGTACCTTGCTTGACTGCTTGGGGAAAACCTTTGTTGGAGGAAGGGATGAAGTACCTTGCTGAGAAAGTAGAGGGAAAAGCCCCATTGATCTTGTCAATAAGGTTCTTGATTGAACGGGATTTAACTTAAGATAAGATTTGCAACACAACTTATCTTTTTGTCTTAGTGAATTCAAGTCCTTGAAGAGGGCGAAATGGACTATTTGAGGGATTACGCCACCCTCATAAACCACTATAATCTCGTGTCTCTTTACTTAATGTACTTACTTTCAACAAGCTTGTTCATCTACTTGATTACATATTGTTAGATACTTAGATCAATTAACTTAAGTAAGTCTCCCGCTTTCTGATAAGTATCATAAACTTCACTTGGTGTATGAGAAACAATTGTTTGGGCACAAAAAGTTTTAAGGATATTAACTCCCCCTACACTTAAGCATTGTTGTCTGAGGGACCAATAGTTTACTACTTGATGCATGTGTCTTTGCTCTAGATGTAATTTTGATGATTTGTTTCTCCACGCACACAAAGTGTATTAGCTCATCGCTAATTACGTCTATAGGTATAAGGGTTTTAGTGTTTTACACAAAGTGATGCTTGAACTTAAAGATATTAATCAATTCAAGTTAAGAGTAGAGTTAGTTGCATGTATTGCATCAATCTAGAATTCAAGGTTTAAAAGGCATAAAGATAGAACTCTAGGTTGTGACACGGGCATGAGAATTTGCTTAGTTTGTAGTATGACTTGCCCTTCATAATAAAAATTCTTAGGTGAGCTCACCGAAGTGGGTGTGCTTTACCATAATTGTAACTATTATTTTCAAGTTCATTTTATCTAAATACTGTAATTTAGCAAGTTTTCACTCTAATGCATATTTTATCAATTCATGAATTGACAAGGACAAAAAAAATGTAAAGTCTCTTGATGCGCAAAGCGTTAGATTGTGATTTAATATACACAAGTCAAGTTCATCAAATTAACTTTATACCCATAAACTAAGATTTTCAAATTCAAGATAACGTACCGCATTTTACGGTCTACAAGTTGGATCGAAATCTACTCTTATATAGTTCCTTTTTAAAAACTTTTGGGGGTTATAAATATTATCAAATGAAAGACTTACATATCTTTGACTTGGTTCTAATTTAGATGATGAGGGTAAGTATAATGAGCAATTACTATAATATGTGACTCATGATAAAGGTCATGCATTTTGACCGATAAAAATTAATTATAATCTTCTAAAAATAATAATTATAATAAGTATACATACATAAACATGTATAAATATTTTGTAGGAACGTCAATTAATGAGATACTAAGCTCATACTATATTTGATTTACTTGGAATGTATATTATATGTTGACCAAATTTGAATGGATTGTTTTTCAACAAAAATGTATTCTCAAAGTAAATAAGTATCACAAATACCAAGACAAGAAAGAATAAATGACATATATAAAATTTACTTGGAATATGATATAGAATATTCTTAAAAAATATTTAGGTAGTTGTACTAGATATAGATTGCAGAGAGCAAAAAACTACACTACTGAAGTTTGTATGAATAACAAAAATGCGACCAATGTTACATAAATAGTACTAAAGTTTATTATTGTAATTGTAAAAGCAAACCTATTTAGATTATCCATCAAAAATCAAAAGATAAAGGGCAAAGATAAATGAGTTATTGTAAACATGAATTTCATAATTATTTGAAGAGCAAGCTTCATTAAACGACAAATTACATTATTTAATGGATCGAGTAGCATAAGGCGCTATCTAATTCGTCAGAAATTCTCATAACCGAACTGAATGGTTCTGAACTGAATTGAGCTGAACGGGCTTGAACTGAACTGAACTTAACTTATTGCAAGTATATATTTTAACTACACAAACTGAACTGAAATGAACTTATTTCAAGTATAAATTTCAACTACGCATACCTAAACTGAGCTCAACGGACCTGAACTAAACTGAACGGGCCTGAATTTAAGGTGAATTGAACAGAGCCTAAGTGTTTTAACAATAACTTGTAAGCTACTCATACTGACAAGTGACAACTGAGCTTCGCTAGGTATTATCACCGTGTTAAATGCATTTAGAATTCAATAATAATTTGTGCACCACAAACGAATAAACGATTACTACTAACATAAATAGTCAATTGCTAGTATTGGATGAATGTATCAGATTAATTAAATGAAAAATAGATTTGGTGAAAATTTAAGTCCCATGATTGCAAATTTCAAAAGCTCGTTTTCCATGACAGTTGGAATATTGGTTCCACGTCATTTTCGACGAGTAAACTTTTAGTTACCAAAAACACAATAAACGACAAGTTTACATAAAATATAATATCGTATACAACTTTGAAGTGAAGTTCGCGCCAAAATACGAATCGTCAACGTATATTGCTAGTCATGGACACCCAACCAACCTTTCCCTCTTCACCACCATGTTATAACCTCAGAGTCCCTATATATATAAAAGTCACGAACCGTGATACATGGTGCCGGAGTGGTCCAACATCCACATTTCACCTATTTGACCTTATTTTTGTCATACGAGCACGCAACAAACTCCTCTGATAAAACTTGTACAACGTCTGGCATATTTCAACTACTACCATATATTCATTATATTGCATATACTCTTGTCGTATTGTGCGCCAAATCAAAACACTTAATAACAAAACACCTATCGACTCTATGTAAATGCTTTTATATCTGTACATTTTAACATTACAACAAAAATCACAGAAGAAAGATGTGCACGTACCATTCTATGATTTCCCATATCCAAACTAGATGGGCTGCTAAAAAGACATTTTAAGGATAGATTTTAATAATCTTCATCATTTTCAATTTCTTTACCATGAGTTGTTGCCACCTTTCATGAACACACTACAAAGTCAATCCACATTTGTCCATAGAGTACCTCATATTAAGCTTATCTCATTCACTATAAATTAACCATCTTCTTCACATCTCTCACTCAAATCCACTCTCATCCTGCTCCTTTACACCAATAAACAACTAAGATCACACCGATGGGTTTCAAAACTACCAATTAATTTACTCCAATCCGTGAAAGCTTCAAATCTTCTAGGTCTAATTCTTTTTCTTGATTGTGCATATTTATTATGATTATTCTAGAAGTATTTGTGCTGATGTTTGATTTTGTGGCTATCACTTATTTACAGTTCTTGTACCGGTGTTGATCGTTCCGGGTGTGAAAACCTCGATCCAAACTTGAGGTATAACTTTTTGTTAATGTTTAAAGGTTTTTGCAAGGTTCTTGCTATGTGATTCGTTCCTGTTGGTTTCTTTTTGTGATTTGGTTTGCAGAAGATTTTGATGATCCTAAAAAAACTTGTTTTGGATTTCTTTTGAGATATTTGACGGTTGTATCTTGTTCAATGGGAGTGTTGTTGGTAGATGTATCAACACTGTCATTTGTTTTATAAAAAAAATATAAATCAATTTGAGAGATCTTTTTCGTGTTCAATCTTAATTGACGAATGGGGTGTGTGATGAATGAAATTGTAACTCTGGTACAATTAATTTGTTTGTCTAAGTCCCAAGTGCTTGATGTGGTTTGTTATTTTTCTCCTTTCCCCTGCCTAATTAATTGGTTTCATATGTAGATTCAAATTGTAAATCTGTAAATATTTTGTTTTAATTGAGGAACTTGTTTTCTATTCTTAAGATTGATTTAGTTCCAAGTAAATTTCCATTTTCTTGAGATATATTTGTGTCAATTTATCAAGTCCTTTTTATGAATAATTAGTTCTAAAAAATTATTTTTTTAACACAATAAATATAAGATGACATAAGTGTTTCAAACAATGAACCGTCTATAATTGTTCTTGGAAAATAATATATCTTTACTAATGACATCAAATTAATTGATTGTAAACATAATCACTTGAGAGATTATCAAGCTAAGATTACAGAAATAATATATAACATATTAATTGAAATCATAACCATTTTACAGAAGAACGAAATGTTTTTTTCTTGTTAAATCTCTTTTTTTTGTTGACCTTTTTTTCTCTTCTCTTAAGGTTGAATGTATGAAGTCTTACTCTTACTACACTTGTCCATAATCTAGAATCTTACTATAGTATATGTGTCAAACATAATATACTCTTGCTTAATGTAAATTACCGTTACTTGATTTTAGTTTAACTAGATTAGACTTGTGTTGAAATTAGTTGTTACCATTCATATTTAAACTTCCAATAATTATTAAGTGGCACACAAGATTGGCAAAGTCCTTAGCTATAAATATATATGTAGTGACCGTAAACATTTTTCACATCTATATTCCAACTCCAAAATTAGAAAAAAGAACCAGACCGACCAGAAATAGAACCAGAGTTGAACCAAACTGGGTCAATATGCACTGAAACTGAGTTTCATAATTAGTAACAGTAAGCATCAATTTGTTTTCATCTTTCAAGCGTCGTTTCTTCTCACTTCTTCCCTTTCCTCGTATACTTCGAGTATTGACTACAAGTTATTTGATCTAGAACATCTCAAATATCCTCTGTAATCCATAATTTTGCCCCTCCTTGTTACTGTAGTAACATTTAGTAAAATTCTGATGCAAATGAATTCCTAATCTGTTGTTGTTTCTTAGTAGCTGTATGTTTAGTTCATGCGCTAATACTGCTCCAACTATAGGGTTTCATAAACACGCTGAAATAATAAATTTTGAAGTTTAAACCTTAATTACCTGAAAGGTTTTTGATAGGGATATTCAACAACTGGGATCTTGATCATCAACTGTTGTATGCTGAAATTTTCATTGTTATAACCGAGTTTCGGTGTAAAAGACACGTAATTTTTTACATTATGCAATCTTGAGTCAGTGTTTTTTGTAATGTGATACTCTAATAAGTAATGTTGTGAGGTTTATTCGTTATTTGCTTATTAGTATGTGATGTGATTTTTTTATCTATCTGATACAACTAGGATCTCTGTTGTGTCCAAGCATTCGAGTGTTTGCTTAAGAAATGGGTTTCGACACAGAGTACATCGTGGATCTCTATGCATATCCAAGGGAATATTTTTGTCCAATTTGTCGAACACTTGTTTACCCAAGTGAAGCCGTGCAGTCACAATGCACTCATCTTTATTGTGAACAGTGTTTGCTTCATGTGGCAAATGGTACCACAGTGTGTCCATATGATGGGTATCTAGTGACAGAAGCTGTCTCCAAGGTAATGTTTTAATTTAAGTCTATGTTTATGTTCGGGATATGGACTTTTTTGAAATGATTTGCACAGTTTAATTTGCTTTCTTGATTATTGACACCGCTTCTTTTTCTATTCCGGCAGCCACTTGTGGAGTCTGATAAGGCATTAGCTGAAAACATTGGCAACGTTAAGGTGCGCTGCCTCTTCTTTCGGAGTGGATGCACTTGGGAGGGTGCCCTGTCGGAGTGTGATGATCATTGTTTTGTTTGTTGCTTTGGGAATTATCCAGTGATATGCAATATATGTGGAGTGCAAATCGTTCATCGCCAAGTTCATGAACATGCACAGAGTTGTTATGTGAGTTTTTCGACTTGTAATTAACATATGTAGTGATAAGGATTAAGTGATTCTGATTTTGTGGCTCTATTTGCAGAGTCCATATGGAGTGCAACATGATGTGGCTGGTGTAGAAGGATCAAACACTGCCCCAGCCACGATGAGCGCAGAGATGAACCAGCCAAAAATGCAAGTAGTTGCTGCCACTGAAGTGAGTGCTAGCCCTCAGCCTATGACTACAGAGCAATGGTATCAACTACGGTATCAGGAGTATTATCAACCATATCAACCTTACACCAATCAACCATATTACCAAATCCAGGAACACACTTATCAAAAGTACCCACATCAACCAGCGCATGCGCAAATTCAGAGCCAACCTATTGGAAACTCTCAGCCAACTGCTGCACCCCAACCACAACTTATCTCCCAAAGACCCCAACAACCCCATCTTGAACCCCAAACCCAAGGGCAACATCATCGTCTACCTCAAAATTATCCTGCCAACCATCATCTCTCCAATCCTCCATTACGGCCTCAAGCTCATATTCCTCCCGAGTCGACACCACCAACCACTCTTGTCCAGGCAGCCTCACATCCTCAGGTAGTGGACATACATGTAGCTGGACAACACACTCAGATGCCTCAGTACCAGCAACACCAGGCCCCTAAAGGTCATATACAATCCCGAATGAATTATCATCAACCTTATGGTAATGAACCATACTTTGCAAGAACTAATGGGGGGCCAAGACCGGATCATTCCATGTTTGACTTGAGGGGTGAAAAACCGAAGAACCTGGATCCATTTCCCTCGGGTCACACTCATCATCCCAACCAATGTAAGTACATTAAAATCTTGATTGTTTGGGAGTGGGGGTGGCGTGGCTTTTTTTAAAAAAAAAACTTTCTGCTTCCGAGTGTTAAGACCATGCATATCATTACATTTCTTGGAACGTCATGTTTTTTTTCCTTTTCTTTAATTTTAAACACAGCTCTCGGGTATGATGTTGCATCAAATATGAATTATGGTGGTTTGGGCTTACAATCACGATTTACGCCACCTCCTATTGGTCCCAATCGTGATGGTAATTTTGGTCCAGGACCTGAATTTGGACAACATCATAAAATACATTTGGGCATGAGGAATCCTAACAGAAAATATCTTGGTATTTATCCACATGGACATGGCAAATCCTCCATTTTTTCTGGGGGCAATTTGTTTCCCGATAATAATGAGAGGGAGGCACACAGATTTGGTGAAGGGTCAAGATCTTTTAATCCATTTTCATATCTAGGGAATTCATTTCATGATGTAAGGTCCCCTCCTTTAGCTGGTGGTGACCTACGAAGAGGCAACATTGGTGGTCCAGGAAATATGAGGTTTGGGGATCATACGGCTCCTGTTCAGCTCCACAACCTAAACAGGGGACCCGAGTTTCAAGATGGACCAGGCTCTATTAGGGGTGATACTGATGGACCTGGTGGCTTCTCTACTCGAGCTCGAATGGAAGAATTTGGTACGAGAAGTTCCCATGGCATGAAGAACAACTTCTCAATCCAGGGACCTCCAAATGATGCACATTTTGTAGTAAGTATTATGTTACCCTGTCATTTCCTTCATGTCATTTTTTTTGTGAGATGTATGTAGTATGTATTTCTATACATAAGTGACCACTATTGAAATTTTGCAGGAAGGTGCATATCCTTTTGATATGTCAAGGAAGAGGAGGTCTATGGGTGCATGGTGGTGTCGTCTCTGTAAGATTGATTGTGAGACAGCGGAAGGACTAGATATACATTCTCAATCTCGAGGACACCGAAGTCAGACTATGGATAAGGTCAAAACCATCAAGCTACGGAACAAGGAGCAACATAGGTAAGTTATTGAACACCTCAATGCAACCTAAGTGACCGTTAGATGTTTGACAGTATAATTGTCATTGTTTTGCAGGCCTTCTAGGGCCCATAATTCCCGTGATGGTGAAAGGTCTAGGAAAGGTGGCCCCATGTATCATGGAAACAAACCATGATATATTAATGTGTTATATGAATTATGATCCAGCTGAACATGAAGATGCCTCTTCTATATCATCCCTTCTTTTTTTATTTGTTATCTGGGAAATTGGCCAGTCAGGAACGTTCCCTTGAATGACAAGTTTGCTTATCCATGTATCACATTTTCGGTGGCAACCTAGTATCTGGAGATGTTTTTGATGGTCAAGTTATTGTGGCAGTTACGTTTGTTTGTTAATGACTTTATGGCTTGTTTAAATTGGAGTAGTTTATGATGTAATGGGCATTTTATTAATCCAAATTGTCTTGCTTCTTGCTTATTATATCTTATAGTGCCTATATGTTTAGAAGTTTGTTTAGTTTACAATTTTGAAAAAAGATGGCATAATATTTGCAATAAAAATATTGCTAGTTTAATAGTTTGAATTTGAAAGATAGTTACACACTTGTGATATCATTGTCAATGAAAATGTAACTATTAAATAGACTAGGTTTTGCTATTAAGCGGAACACCTCACATATAAGATACACATTTTAGAACTATATATTATTCTGGAAGCCCTTGTATGATAGTATTGAGTATGGTAATTCTATGTGTTAGCAAAATTTGATAAAACGTTAGAAAAATTCACCCGGATTACTTTTACCGCATAAACACTTGTAAATGTTTGGGATAGATTTTATACTATCATATGCGGATGTCCAACTTATGTTTTAATAGATCTTAGATGAACTATGGAATAAGTAACAGATGGCCCCAGTTTCACGCAAAATTTATTCATTACAATCTTTACGTATTATATAATAATCTCAAATAAGGTTTTCTTTATCAATATTATTTACAAAACATCCAAACAAGCCAAATAACCATTTTGCTTTAAGTTCCTCAAGATTTTTAATTATTATTCAATAATGAAATCAAATTTTTAATTCATACCAAATTTTATAATTACCCCGTCAATAATCAAAACATATTTACAAGAACACCATCTCCAACAAGGCTACAACTTTATTTCATCTACTCCATTAATAAATTTGTCCTCTTCCTTATTTTCTTTTTCCTCTTATTTCTTTATTTATTCTCCTCTCTTGTCCATTTTTCATTATTTCAATTCTTCCATGGACTATTACTCTTCAATAACATTTATTATTCAATTACATAATTGAATGATCACATAATTCAGAATGTTTGGTTATTTGATTGTTGAGGGGATACTTGGATACTGTATTACTACCTCTGTTTGTTTTCTTAAGTTACAACTTGGCCCATTTGGTAATGAGGAACAGTGAAATAATGACTTACAGATTTATTGTAAGTGAGTGATATAAGTATGACGGTGAGTGATAACGTACGAAGTATGAGAGTGAATGGGTAAATAAAATTGTGCTTACAAGTTCATATTAGAAAGTGTAGTACTATTTATAAGAAAAACACTTGAATGTAGTATGAGTCATTACTAATATGTACCTATATAACGCTTATGCCTAAATCTTTATTAATTTGTTGATTCCAAAAAAAAAACTTGAATGTATAGTAAAATTTTATGAGTATTAGGTGCATGCACAACAAGAAAGTGGAGATTTGTAGCTTGGGTGCTAGCTTTATTGTAATGAGCTTTTGTTATATATATTTCATAATAATCGCATGAAATATATAACAAGAACATGTTAGTTGGGATGGTCATTGACAATGTTGTGCTTGTGAACAATCGTGGATGGTTTTTTTAAATCTCTGCATCCCCAAGTCGATAACCAGAGTGTAAGTTGTGCTACTATGCCGATGATCCATCAGGTTCAAACCAATACCGTGAGATTTCATTAAGTGAAATGTCTTTAGCAAACATGGAGGCACTAGTAAATCTTTTAAGAGAATACTGAAGGTTCATTTATTGAATTATTAGAATGTTGTATGTAACAATTAGCAGAGTCAAATGAGCAATTATATAAGTCAACAGCTCAGAGCCGAGCATCTGGTTACATATCAAAGGATTTTAGCTTTTGAAACATGTATTGTACTAATAACAAAGACAAGTGTTGTTACTTTGAATGGTAAATTCTAGTAACAGTGAAACCAGTTATATTAATATCAATCAGTTTGGTGCGGTGAAGGAAATAATAGTTAGGGCAAATTTCATCCACTACCTCTGTTAGATTTTCTAATTACACCCGGATCCTATTAGATGAAACAATTACATCCAAATCCTAAATCGATTTTTTCTAAAACTATTAACTAAGTAACCAAACAAGCCTTATCCAATTTTTCATATCTATATCCTTCATGTTTTTATAATTAAATTTTAACCCCAATTTAAAAACTTTTTTCAAAATAAGTCATCTTCTTCTCCAACAAAACTCCATTGATCATCTTCCACCTTTCTTCCTTCCTTCTTCCTCCCCTTCTTTTTTTTTTCAAAAAACTTGGCCGCTGAAGCTCCAATCGGAGCAGTCAAATAGCTCCAACTGGAGCTGTTTGGCAGCTCCGATTGGAGCTTGTGAAAGCTCCAACCGGATTTGTCTTCGATTGGAGCTTGTGAACAGCTCCAACCGGATCTGTTTGGCAGCTCCGATTGGAGCAGTCAATAGCTCCAACCGGAGCTCTCCGGTTGGAGCTTTCTTAGAGCTCCGGTGGGACGGTCCCGAGCCACCCTCCGGAGCTCTTAACGGAGAAGAAGTCTTCAATTTGGTTTAGAAGAAAAAAGAAAAAGAAAAAAATCAATAGAGAAGAAGATGAGCTCCACTAATGGAGTTTCTCAAGCTTCATTAATGGAGTCTTAGGTTTTTTTTTTAAAAAAAATATAATTTTTATTTATTTTATAATTTAATTTATGTGTAATATAGTTTATGTAAGAATAAAGAGTTAAGGGGTGAAAGTACAATTATAGAAAGTGTGAAAATTGCAAGTTAATCCAAATAATTAAATCTTGTTTGTTGTTGTTGATAAAAAAATAAGATTTAGAACTTCGGTGTAATTGTTTTATCTAAGGAGATTGGATGAGAAGTGGTCATCCAGTAGGGGGTATATGTAATAATCCCTAATAGTTATCACCAGGAGACTAAAATATAAAAAACTGATATATTATATTATTGTCCGATCACCAAGTTTTACAATAAAATATTGACATATAAATTGATCACATCGTATTGGCATTTTGCATGTTTTGCTCAATGTTTTGAAGTACTTGGGTATCTAAGACTCTGAGACGTGAAGCTCGTTGAGAGCACATTTTTCAGGATGTGAAATACAAGATTGTTGGGCGCTCATTAAACTGTGTTCGCACCGCGTTGGTGCTCATGCTCTGTGTCAGTTATTTGCTTGATTTAATCTATAAAGTTGTCGTGGGATTGTAATTCAGTTCACCTCGGTTGATTTTGGTTTGCATGTATGTTTGGTTGATTGTAATTCTATATAAATTATTGTTGTAATGAATTTATGAAGGGTACCACGTACAAACTTATTTGCAACTAGACCCACCTAAATTAATAAAGTATCACAACTCAAATTGTGGCTTCTCAGACGAGACCAGCAGTTGAGTATTATTTGATGTTTCAGTAGTTTCTAACTGAAATCAGGCTTAGGTTGGTCGGCTAGATAACCAGCTAAAATTGAATTCCAATTAGATTCTCACGGTTACCAAAGTAATGAGGCCCTGAGGTATTTGGACCCATATGCATTTTTAAGCTAATCAAATAACCAAATTGTAGCCAATATAATTCTTCTTGTTGTATTTTTTCACTACTTCTATGTATCAACCAAAATTATTTTAATTATTTCTAGTTAATTTTGTACTCCCTCCGTCCGCCGAATTGAGCCCCATGAGGGTTTGTGCACATTATTTAAGGAGTAGTATATATATTGGTATATAGTACAAGTGGGGTATATTGAAGTAGTAAATGAAAAGTAAAGTAGTATACGTGGGGTTGAATTGTGGTAGTATATTGATATATGTTGAGCAGCCTCCTTAGTTAAACCTTGTTAGTATTGAGGTTTTGGTGTGGATAAGTAGCTTAGGCTGATGACCCCTAAAAGCTAATCTTAAGCTTTGATATTTGTTGGGTGGCATCATGCTGATATTATTCGTCTAAATGTTTTTGTATTCATCAAGTGTTGTGTGCATGTTAGCTAAGATAATTGCTTTCGCATGCTGAAGGCTAGAGCTTGTTGCTCCAGGCTGATTTGAATTGAATGGGTACAAGATGTTAAGGCAAGAAGTTCTCAGGCTGAAGACAAAGAGAAGGTGATCCTCTGACAAGTCCTTTTCAGGCTGACAAGAAGATTCCTAGGATTG